>PVIA01004498.1:0-136690 GCA_004024845.1 Tonatia bakeri
ATGAAAAAAATTAAAGGAAAAGAGAGGGAAATGGAAAGAAGAGGACCAAGGAGAGGAAAGAGAGGAAGAATTGATGAGGAAGGGGATAAATGGGGAGGGGAGGGTGAGGAGAACAGAAGAGAGTGGATGAAGTGAAAGAAAGAAAAGGAAATTCTGGGACAATAATGCAGCCTGTGTTTTTTTAAATCTCTGACTGTAAGTTAATTCTCTGCCCTTATTATGGAATAACTTTAGTTTTGTTAAGTAAAAAGCAAGAGTGTTCATAAACATCTTTAACTGGACTGAGGTAAATAAACTAGGCCATGTTAAAAAGAACATAGATAAAAAAAAAGCTTTAACCCACAGGCTATACAAAACAGCTAAGACTGATTCTGAGTTGTCATAGGATTTTGTTTGGAAATATTCCTATTATATAGGAAAAGGAATGCATTATAATGAAAAACTGTGGAAGGCCTGGTAAGTGTAACTCTGTGTGTCTGTATGTGTAATTTATTACGTGTGTATATATATGCACACATGTAATAAATTAACCTGTGTCTAATTTTTGCATTTATTAAAATGCAAAACTCAATAAATGATCTTAGCACAGCTCTGCAATGAGAACCTTTTTTTTTTTTTGACTGAGACAGATCTTCGAAGATTGTCTGTCAAAGGAGGCATTTAAACTAACAACTATCCCCAATCTGCTCTGAGACAGAATCTTCTTATGTAATCTAACATAAAACCTCACTCCCTTGAAAACTGATATTCACGATGAACTATTTAAGCAATTTCTGATAGACATTAGCTGGATTAAAATCTCTTAGAAGAACCTAGTAGCCTACCCAACCCGTTGAGTGTTATTAGGCCTTGAACTAAATTTCTTTGAATTTCACCACTCTTTTCTCCAAAAATGTCTCTATCAAGAGAGAAATCCTTGAAATGGCCTGCTATATAATCTGTAAAATCCTTAAAGAACCTTGGGAATGCATACATAGCTAGTTACTCTATGTCATTTAACAACATTTTGTGCAAAAGGAACAGTAATTGTAAAATTTTAAGTCATTTAAAAAAACACTGAAGATAAACTACATGATTGTTGCTTAAGAAATATAATGATTATTATATTAAAATAATCATTACATTAGCCACTGGGTTGAGGAAAAGACAATTCCAAGATTATCAGCAACATGTGTGTGACATGACAACTATCCCTGGGGTGACATGGAACATATGCCTGAACAGGGAGAATAAGAACAATGAATAATTCTTGGTGAATAGAGCAAATTAGAAAAACCAGCTGGTGGTTAGAGTTCTGAGCAGGATTAAACATCGCAAATGGCCTGTGGTGTCAGGGAAAGTAGTCAGGAGATGTCATCTGCATGCTTCATGATGGTACCAGCATGCCACATAAACGTAGTGATTGAGAGAGGGGAAGATTTAAGACAGATGCTAATTTTAATTATAAGCAATAAATAAAATGATGCATTTCTGTATATGAGTTTGTAGAAATTTTTCTTGCTGTAGAAGATTCCATTCTTATCCAGTCCTGTTTTCTAGACTAACTGAACTTGCCTTCCTGTCTCCTTATGTTTTTGGCACCTGCTGTCTTCAAATTCCAGAAATTCAGCCTCACTTCCCATCCAAACTAGACATCTGAGCTGCCACAGACACCCAGCAAATGGCATGGCACAAACTGAGTATTAGCTAAGTAAGTCAGCTAGGTGCATGCTCCTCACAAACATGATCAACTTTTAAATCTACTTGTTTCCATTTCTTCTCAGTTGTTAGGGATTTTTGCATTAATTTGCTTTTACTAAATAATGTAAAACTAAGTCAAAGTCAAAGAATAGAAGCAAAGGTGAAGAAGTTGTTGTAGCAATGTCACTCAGTTCTTGTGTTGTTTCTGTGCATTCTCATATAAATGGTCCAATCCGTAATGAGAAAGGATGATACAGTACAGAATTGGAGAGTCCAATGATAGGAAAGGACATACCTGAAAATCCTGTGCAAGAGAAGAATGGGATCCAGATTTTGAAAAGAATTTGGGACCACCAGGTACAAATGCTTACACTTAAATAACTCCCAAGGTCAGTGTGTCAAAGCAGCAATGGGGAGTGGCCCTGGGGCACTGTGGAGAACTGAAATCAGAGCAGCTGGTCCAATTGATCCCAACTCAGCTGAAAGCAAGGAGCACAGAGCAGCAGCCTTTATGGCAGTATACTGGTAAACTGGCTCTTAGGGGGAAAAAAAAGGTTGGTAGGTAAGAAGGAAGGGAAGGAGAGAAGAAAGACAGAAGAGAGGGAGGGAGGGAGTGAGGAAGGAAAAAAAGAAAAGGAGAGAAGAGAAGAAAAAAAGAAAAGAAAACAAGGAAAAAGAAAAGAAAAAAGAAAGGAAGATGGCAGATTAGCAAGCACTGGAAATCTGTCTCCCTGTCCAGACAATTGCACAGCAGAATCTGTCTGCTATAACTATTTTGGAGCTCTGGAGACTACTGAAGTTCTGTACCTTCCAGGGGAAGTCTCCGCAGTAAATTATAGTTCATTTTAGTCAATTTCCATCCAGCAGAGTAGCAGCTACCCCACCAGCCCCTCCTTGGCAGGCAGCAGTACATGTGTTCCCATATTCCCAGAGCAGCCGGCACACAGCATGCAGGAAACACAGCAAGCAAGAAGGACCCTGCTGCTTCTGATCAAAGAAGTGCAGGCCAGAGGTGATTAGCCATTATTGTTGCACTCCCCCCGCCCCCAGTTATTGCAAGAACCTCCCTCTGGAGCTGGACTGACTTCCTGGGGACTTAAAGGGCTAGCTCCCTCCCCCTTCCCCACTTTATTTGTCTCTTTTTCCCCATCTGGAAGCTGAAATTAAATATATATAGTAAGTGTGTAAATGTCTGTACCGATATGTCTTATTCTTAAATAATTCATGTTGAATAAATATAATGTAGCAACCAAGTTCCACAAACAGCACGGTAACAAAAAATTGAAACTATCTTTTATTATCATATGAATCTACGATTTCCAGGTATAACAGATTCAGAAAGTATTGGGCAAGCTGAAGAGTTCTGAGAATGCTACATATACTTGCTGAATAATGAAAATACTTCCAACAGAGAGGGAAAAAGAAAAGTAGATCTATTAAAAAAACAGTTTAATAACACAGAACTATTGAATTAAATGACTTTCAAATAAAGGTGTGAAACTTACAATAAATTCAAGTCACATTCCACAAGAGGCAAAGATTTACATGAAGGAACTACTTTTAGGTGTGTGAGCATTCAGATAAGAGACATATGTTCAGTGAAGGAGGGAACTCGAAATGCTTTGCTGTCCGTTGCTCAAGCATGATGATTTCAAAAGGGACTGCAGAAAGAAATGAAAATTTGGCATAAATACTGACTGAGTGATGAAAGGGCAGAATAAAAGTGAGTTTCCATATTTATAAATACAAGTCAAAATATCATTTCTGTATAGATGACCCAGAGATAATGAAATCACATATGTCAAAATCTGAAATAATCTTATATCTGGTACCAAATTGTCTTTCTCCAGATCTTGTCTGATGATAGTCCGTCTACCCAGTTACCCAAACACAAACTTGAGTCATCCTTGAATCCTCACTCTCTCCTATTTCCCCAACTTTATCAATTCTATTCATTGCAGTGCTATTCTAGACATTCCCTTCAATATGCATATCTTGCCTAGGTCACTGTAAAGATGTCTTAATCACTCTTCATGTCTCCAGTGTTTCTCCTTTCAGTCTGTTCTCCACCTTGCTGCCAAAGTAATCATTCTAAAATGCAAGTCTGATCATATCACTTCCTTGATAAATATCCTCCAAAAGTTCCCTAGTATCAACTGAGATGAAATTCAGACTCCTTAGCATGTGGTAGGGACTAACCTCCTGCCTACCCATTCTTTCCCTAGATACCTCCTGCTAATCCTTCCAGACCCAATTTAAGAATTATCTCCTCTGAATATTCACTTACGATATCCTGATCTGAATCAGATTCCCTAACCAAAGCACCTTGCAGTTCCTTTTGTCTTAGAACTTACCGGTACATTAGTTTGTTATAATTGACTGACCATATCTCTTCATCCCTGCTATTCTGTGAGCAACCAAAGGAAAAAATCCATTGTCCTTTATTTTTGTATCCCCAGCATGGAGCATAAAATATAATAACTAATTGAAGTATTTAAGAAAAAAGAGGAAACAAGGAAAATAAGAGAAATGAGGGAACAACTAGATAACTCTAAGAATGATTTAGCTCTAAAATTATGTCTCCATGACTCCATTTATTTGGGCCAGACCTTCATGTTCACATATATAAGCTACAGGCAGTGAGGGGTAAACTGTCAAAACCAATCAGTTATTCCTCTGTTCTCCAAGTCCAAGAGAAATCATTTCCTTAAACCCATCACAAAAAGGCAGTAAGGAAACTTTAAGGTGAGAGAAATTTTAGCAGTATAAATTCTTAAGAAAACCATAAGAAGTAGATCTCCAGGTGGTATATGCAGGGAGCTGGTTTTTATTGTACTTCCAGAGCCACAGTGCTCACAGGACCATTAGACAACCCTCCCACAGCAAAGGAAGACCTCAAAGCCGCATGCAGCGGAGGTGGGGCCCTTCCGCACACTAGGGGCGGTCTTGGAGCAGCAGTTGGTGCTCCCACGTTTTTGAAGTTTCCTTTGTCTGGATTTCTTCCCCCTTTATATCAAGTTCAAAAGTATGTCCTCTTATTCCTAGACTCCCCTAGGCAGACGCAGTTGTGCCCTCTTCTGTGGCATATCCATAACTCTTTTAGAGAATATATCACACCATTGTTATTATTGTTATTATATGTGTTGAGAGGCAAATGTCCATGGGCCTCATATTTCTGCCCATTTGAGCAGAGCAAAACATTGGCTGTTTTTGTTTCTAATATCTTTTCAATGATATTTGTATCTCAAAATTCCTTAGAAGACAGAGATAGTGTCTCCCTTCAAGGGGAAAAAAGACAGTTTTTTCCTAACCTGTCTTGATAGTGAAGATAATGTAATGTCTCCCACCAAGGTGAAGGTTAGACAAGTTTGGTAGCAGCTTCCTTTATAAGATGGGAGCTTCATAAGCTTGGGATTCCTCAACTGTGGTACCAACCTCGTGTGTACACATCTTCCTGAGCCACTTTACATCACTCCAGTGGAACCTGGTGCAGGTGAGGAAGGAATCTACGAGAGCATGAAGCTCATGCTGTCTGCTGTGCAATGAGTAATAAAGTCCTTTTCTCTGACCCAAGAATGTCATGTCTTATGTTAGCATCTATAAAACCATAATAGACCCACTTTTTAAGCATTTGAGTAGAGTAAAATCTCAGACCCTTTTTGAGTTCCTGATAATGTGCAATGTATATGTATGTGTGTTAAACCTGTGTAGTTTCTTCTCACCATGAACTCCTTAAAAGTAAGAATTATATTTAATTCATCCAAGTGTTGCTAAGACATAACCTAATTAAAAGATAAATAGATGTTAGCTAAATAACAATATAATGAGTACATGGGTAGTTAAGAAAAGGAAAGAGGGTCAAGGAAAACATACCACATAATTTACAGATCTTAAGTTCATGCTGCTTTTCATTAATTTAAACTAATACTATTGTTCTCAGAAGAAAATAGACTCTTGTTCATACATATTCTTTACATTACAATTATGATCTTAAACCCAATTCTCATACTGCCAATTCTATCCTCTTATCACAAATGTTGGGGCATACTTCAGCAAAATGAATACATTCATTCTAAGTACCCCAAACATATAAAATTAGCAAGGAGATTTGCTTGAGTGAAAATCTGTGCTTAGATATAATCATGAGGAAAATGTAATGTTATTTCTTCCCCAGTGGGTTGGCTCTGGAGGAAGTAGGGAAAACCCTCTCTCAATATATGTATTTAATGTCCCAAATGTATATAGAGCAATTGGAGTCTCCTGGAAGATAAAGAACTTGGACCAAGACTCTTCATCTCCCCACTCACCAACCCACCATTAACATTAAAGTTCAAAATATAAAACCATGCCTTTGCAATGAGAACTTCATTAAAAGAAAATGGACCTACCATAAGAAAGAAAGGGTTTGGACCTGTGTTCCAGGTGGGAATGTTACTTTTGGTTTCTGGTTTTGGCTAACTTTGGAACCCATCTTTAGTCAGTCACTATTGCACTGTGGGTATGTCTAGAGAAATGACTCTATGTATGTACATCCAAAGCATTATAGCATCATAACTAAAAAATATTGTTTGTTTTTCCCTACTGAGTGTGATACGAAAGAAATAAATGTTCTTCTTCACACTGAAAGGAAACTTCATAGTTGGACAAAGAAGTGGGAAGTTCAATGATGATAGCAATCGGACAAGCAAGAGAGACTTTAGAACCGGAAGGATCAGAAAATTTTACTGAGCATTATCTCTGAGAACCTCCTGGGGCTCTTGAGGTTGCCCACTAAGGAGATTAGTCTCCAATAAACCTGGAAGTGCCTGATTGGTTAGATGCACCTGATATATAAAGTTGCCTGGGTGTCAGCCTCAGTGGGGCAGACAAAAGATCTGAATTTCTACTTCTAAGATAACTGATTCATGGGCATGTGTAAGCATCCCTGGAGAGCCTTAAAAAGTTTGGGAAAGGAAACCTTGCCAGCCAGCTAGGCGAGGTTTTAAAGCCATTGATATTTAGTCATAAATACAAATGCAATTTCATTTTATCCACAAGCTTGTGAGCACAGGGGACATTGGGTAACAAAAATATCAAAGTACAAATGATAAATTTCCAAAGAAAAGTTTATAGCTTGTCCTCTGCAAGACAGACTATCTGTGATGCTCTTTCATCACAGTTAGTTAAATGAGAGCTCTGGCAGGGCAATGACTCAGAGATAACAAAATAAAGTTGTAACATCAATATCCCCAAATGTTTTGGGATATATTTGAGAACATAAATATTAAATATTGAAAAAGGGATCAACCTGTCCTTCAAGTCCAGCCAGCTGGCTTTGCTCCATCATGCAGTGTTCTCTAAGGTTATCTGAATGGAAAAACAAAACTCTGAAGGAGCAATAGACTGCAGTACTTCATAAAGAGACAGTGAGTTAGTGGTTTTATTGTTAGTTTTCTTTCATGTCTAAAAATAAAAGATTTAATTGCTCTGATTCTACTAGGACACAGAGATAGCTTACCTGAGGACAGGTATTGCATATAAGGGACTCTGAGGACTTCTTACCAAATAAAGTCTTACAGCATCTAGCCATTGTTGTGCTTGATGGATAAATTTTAGCAACTTGTTTCTTTGAAGGAAGCCCTGTTAACATGGGAGGCCTATTGGTTAAAAGTGCATTAAAATAACTTTTTTACACTTTCCAGCATGGCAGTTAAGGATATCCATTTGGAATGTGAAGAAAAGTTGAGAACATGACCCACAGACTTCATTGTTACCCAAGATTTCCATGAAAGAGAAAAGGAAAAGGAGAAACCAGTAAAGGAAGAGGTAAGACAGATCCAGAGTCAGACTTTGCAGATTGGACCTGTGACCCGACAATGGAGCCATGTTTAAAATCTAAATTATTTTCTGAAGTGTGGGTGTTTCTATCTTTTCTTGGAAGTGCACTTCTCAAAATTATCTTAAATGACAGCAACTTAGGGGAATCTCTGAACCCTGCTTGGCTCTGCACAATTTCATAGAAATACAGTGTCATCTTAAGTTAGTACGGTAAAATGAGAATCCCACAAAGAAGTAAAAGGCTGGTTGGTAGAGGTAAATATTCCCTTAGCACGTATGATTAACACCTTTGACTATTTTTCTTAAACTCAAAGAGCTATTATTAGAAAATCGTAGCACTGTGCAGTTAAGTGTGGCAGATGGCATATAGGAGTGAGTGGTGTGCAATTTACAGTAAACAAATTCTTTATCTTTGACAGATCATGGGGAGAACTAAAACGGTCTCCAATTCAATCAGGGAATCTGCTAGAAAACACTGACATGCAGATTCACTAATTATGGTGAAATGTGTTAAAAAGCTACAATTATCCCAATGGATGGAACCTTTTCCCATGAAGATTAGAAAAAACAACCAGACGTCATGGGCTGACAGCAGGATGCCACTTGTAAATGTGCCCCTAGATTGGTTGACACCTGTTCAGAGAAGAGATTCAAGTCTTCAGGGCCTTCCACTTGGTCTTCTCTCAAGACAGATACACTTCTTAATAGTATGTGTGAATATGATTTCATCAGCTGTTTGTAGCCGATAAAAGGAAAAACAATACCTGACTTTTCTGCCTCCAAAAGGAGAGCACCATAAGGCAGTGGGCAGTGAATCCCACGTTGCTCGTGAGGTTAGTAATCATCAAAATAATGTTTCAAGTGTTCCAAAGTTTGGCTTCTAGCATTACAAAAAGGGAAAAGGAAACATACAACTGTTCTGTAACATATTTTTCAAAAATAGTTGTTTGGTAACATATTGAATGGTGGCCATGAGAATTTATCAGCCTGTGAAGTAAATATACAAGAATGTAAAATCACATAATATGTAAGAACCACCCAAATGCTCCAGAATATACCCAATATCATAGCACTCCATGAGGTTTACTACTGACTTGGGGTATATGAACATGCAGAGAGGGACAATGCTCTTGATGCTCTTGAATGATGCCATGTGGAACTTTGATCCAGAGGGCTCACTCCTTCAGAAGAGGAGTTGATCTAGATATTCTCAAATTCGATGATGAGATACTGGGATGTATCAAAGAATAGCTAGAATCTGAGCATAGTGCCTTATCAAACATGCCCAGGTGTCTAGAGGCCTGGGAAATTTTGCTGGATTTGTGTCATTTTTGTGTATGTAGTTACCTGTAAGGCACCAACTATCCAATGAGTCTCAGGCTAGAATTTCAATCTGCCAACTGGGGTCTGTTGAGCCAGTTGTACTGTAAATGGCCTAAGCATCCTCAGGTACGCCCAGCAAATTCTGGAGTGTAAGACTACAGACACCACCTTGGAATAATGACACCCCCATTTTTAAGGTGAGAAACTGATTTCTCACTCTAACTGGGAAGAGATTCCCCTCTCCTCAGGAAAATGTAACAATGCGTCACCCAAAAAACTCATTTGTAAGGAGGAACTGGGAGTGTTTGACCCCACTTACTGCTTATCGTGTCACTGACCCTAGGTTTTCTCCTGAAAGGGATGCATGACTTCAGGTTAGGGGTTGTTCTATAGATCAGTGTTTCTAAACCTGGGGTAGATGTTTAGACAGTCATCAAATAGTCACATGTGTGTGTTTTAAAGATTCTTATTGTATAAGAGTTGGTAGAGGAAAAATAAATAAGTTTTAATTCATTGGATTTATAACTTGTAGGACAAGAGAATTTGATTTGGAACTTTGCCTTGGAACTTAACTTAAGAATTCTGGAGTTTAGTTTGTTTTTATTCTTAATCTTTGAACTTTAGTTTTTCCCTAGCAGTTTTATAATAGCACAGCACAGGTACTCAAATTTGGGGCACCTCCATATGGTGGCATTCTGTTTTGGGGGCTATCTTTCTGTCATTGCACAATCTCAGCACATATCCTCTGGTAATCACTAGTAGACTGCATGTCTGGAGTTCACATGGGAGGAGAAATAGAATAAGGTGATCTCTAAGCAATGGATAGACTCAGGTCCTGGAATCGATTTAAATAGTGTAACATTTTCACTTTGTTTTAGAGCCTCTAGACCAAAGTCAGCACAGCTCCCTATGGGTCTTCACAGCAGAGCCCTGTTGGAATTAAGAGAACATCTTCATGGAGGTCAGAGAACCATCTGGGTAAGTGGTGATATCAACTGGGGCTCACAGTCACATCTGTGGGGAGCCACCAGCTCATTGCTAAGCCAAATGGTGTCAAGAAACAAAAAGTTGGAATTGTCATGGAGCTTATGTGTCTCTCACTCTTCACGATTCCTTGTGGAGAGATTTCAGGTAGAGTAGGGCTCCCAGGTCACTGCACTGCCACTTTCTCACTGCTCACACCTGCTGCTTACTCGCAGTTCAGGGGGAGAAATTAGTAGGTCAGGTTTCCAAATCAGATGAAATTTCGTATTATATCTCTTAAATATTTAGGACTCAATCTCTTTTCTTCTCTAGCTACCCAAACCAGTGAATGGGAGGTAATGACTAGTAGGTCTCTATCTGGCAAGAATGATCAACCTCATTTTTTCCTCCCCTCTAAGTCACATTCTTCAGACTAGTGACAAAAGTCACAATATTTTTATCTCCATCTCCCTGACTTGTGTAACTATTTCTCCAACAGTCCAACACTTAGGCAAAGAATAAGAGTGTTATTTATTAGCCTATTCACTCCTACATATTTTAATTTTCTTAATTATTTCAATTGTTTTTTCTGTATAAAAAATGGAAATATTCATTCTTATGTATTTGTTTGGACATGTCCTCTGGTTTCTAAATGTTATGTTAGAACTTCATATTTTTTTTCAGGAAAAAAAATGAAGGTCAGTAAACATACTTTTATAGATTTTATAAACCTCCACATGTTATATTTCTGGCATGAAACAAAGTCATAAATTTTGGACATTGCATTCATAGTAGGAGAAAAGGTTTTCAACATATAAAATTTTTTTTATATTTTAAAATTTTCCTCAGGACCCCCTATCCTATCCTACTGGACAACTGGAAAACCCAAGATTATTAGGTAGACATTGTCTTTCTTTTGGACTATACCAACCTGACCCTACTCCATGCTGTTTTAGGAGGAATCCATACTCCATGAACCTTTATGAGAGGCAGTGACTACTGGTCATTCTAGAAATTGAAAATTTCTTCCCCAGCTGTCCTTCCAGCTAGTTTGCATGACCTAGATTTTGCCCATGAGTTTCACACACACTACCCTTGGCTTAGAAGCTGAGATGCAAAGAAGCAAGGGGAGGACAGAATCCACTCTGTCAATATTGGCAGGAAAGGCAGTGGAAAGGCTTCTGGTATGATCTCAGTTGGCCGGCATTGACCATAGAGATAGTTCCGGTGCAGATTCTCACCCTCAGCAGTGCTGTCTTGATGATGTGCTGTAAATGTGAATAACATGCTCAATTTCAAGAGTTAGTACTCCCCAAAATGTATAAAGAATATCTCCTTAATAATGTTTCATATTAGTTTCATGTTGAAATAATATTATGCAAATATTAGGTTAATTAAATACATTAGTAAAATTAATTTTCTGTTTCTTTTTAAATTTTAAAAATACTAGAAAATTTAAAACTGCACATGTGGCTCTCATTATAATTCTGTTGACAGGTATTGACACAGCAAATGGTTATACATCTATATACGGGATCTGGCAGAAGTAAAGCCTATTAAGTGTAGGGTAATTATATGGGTATAACAAGTTGCAGTTTTAATTTGAACACTTCACCTAAAATGTCATATGGTGTGCTTGAGTATGATATTGTTATGTTACAGAATTACAGGCTTATGATTTTGTAATAAAAGATTTTGTAATAAAAAAGGGGCATTATTTGTGCTGGACCTTGTATTATATTATTATTCTGTCAGTGATAATCTACATACATAGTCCTTGAAAACAATAAAATCTTTATTGTCCATAGCTAGATTATTTTTATTACCAAAGGAAGAGAAGAGCTCATTATAAATAAAAGTGCCCAGGCACCTGGCACAGTACTATGTAATTTGCATATATTATTTTATTTAATCCTCATTATCACTCTATGAGGAATCCTCACTTTATAAATGAGGATATAAACCAAAAAGTTAGGTAGTATTCCACAAGGCTATATACCTATTATATGCCAGAGCTAGATCTGGAACACATCATTTTCTCTTCCAAAAACTATTTTCCATTATCCTGTTGGTGAGACCCCCTCCCTCCCACCTTGACCCCACTAGCCATTGAAAGGAAAGATTACAAAATAAATCTACAGCATCTAGATCAACATCAACTCTTTGTTTTAATATATATGCCACATCCTTCTATTTTTTCAGTTTCAGAAAATTATAGTATTTCCCATAAGTTGTCTTATGACTTACTACTTTGCATTGCCAAATTCAGTAACTAATTGGGACTTTAAACTTATTGGAATGAGACATTCTTACCCAATACAATTTCTGAAGGAAGAGTAATTCTTTATTGCTTCTATCTTTTAGGTCTGTTTTATCTGGTCTAGTCAAACTAGGTTTATTTTAAAACATAGCTATTTTTAAAATTTCTATTTCAACCAACCATCTACCTGATCCATTTGGAACCCTTTGATCTGGCAGAGACAAAGACATATTCTCTGTATATGAACAGGTGGTCAAATAATCTTCTCTAAAAATTGTATTTTTAATTTCTGACATATTAAACATTTCTGGGACATTTTGGTAATTTGTGGGGACACCTGGATGCTTTTTTATGAGTAGATACTGGATACACAAAGGTCTAGGAAAGATTTAATGCCACTATTTGTAGGTTCAAAATAAATGTCAAAATAAGTTCATTAATTTAGACTTCATGACAGATTTTTCCAAAAATCTTGTTCTTTTTTAGCCTGTGAATTTTTGTCAGTTGTAGATTAGTCTGTCCCATATTAATGTTCATCCAAAATAGTATTAATCTTGCTATTCACTCAGGGTGGCCATATGCAATAATGGGCCTGCAGAATCAAGGACTTCATTGAAATGTCCCATCAACAAAAGTCCTCACAACTTCTGAGTGCCATCATCCACATGTCTCAGTGCCTATGTGGTGTGCTTCTGTATTGATCTGAGAAAGACTGGAATCACAGCAAGTCTTTTGGAATACTAAATTCAGTGTATTGAATTTTCCTAAGTAGCTTTATTTGAATACTTTCAAAAATAAATTGGATGATATCTAAAGGGTCCTAAAATAGGCTCAAAGGAGAGATATAAAGAATGGCCCCATCCTAAAGAAGAACACAGAATAACAGTGAAGTTGAGAATGATGGTCTCTCAGGCTTCAAATGCAGGACTGATTACTATAAACTGAAGTGATCTGAGGAGGTTGTGAGGTCTTAGAAGGGAACAGGCTTTGGGGGAGGGAGGTAAGAGAACCTCAGGAGTAAACATATAAAGGCAGAGAAGAGAATCACATTTTCCAAAACAGCTAAAAGATAAAGCTCAGTGGAATAGAATGTGAAAGAAATGAAAGGGAAATTGGATAGAATGTTTTTGCTGGTTTATATTGTGAAATATCTTGAATGTTAGGCTGAAGAGATTAGATATTATCTTATATGTTATGGAGTAATAGTAAATAATTGTATGCAACATAATGAGAACATGTACATTTGATAAAACTCTGAACTAATGAGATCAAAATGAGGAAACAGAGACGGGAGGCGCATGATACCACAAGCGCTGACAAACCCGTGGCCCTGGTGAGGGACAAGGATGTGGGTTGAATCCAGATTGAAAACAGAGAGCCAAATCTGGAAGTTTAGGAGGACTGAAGTATAAATACAAATACAGATAATATGGACAATGCAAGAGGAGGCTGATTTGGAAGAATAAGATCCTAAATTCCATTGATTCTGAGTTAACAGCTCTACTAACAAGACCCGTAAGCCACTCAAGGCTATAGCAAAGATTGTGCTGTGAGGTTTCTTTATTTGCCAACTTTACCAAGTTTGTCAAATGAATTAAAGCAATATGAACAGTCAAAATCACTGAAAAAATATTTATTATTTATTAGAAATATTTAACACTTACCTTGAATTACTTCTTGATTCTAGTTGAAATTATATAGCAAAGTGATTATTTGAGAGAAATTCCAAGTAATTGGACAAACAAACATGCATACAGAAGAAAAGAGACTGCAATAGGCATTTATCCTCGAAAGATATAAAACACATAAACAAATAGTTGCTTTACTATCTTCTTATCCATTGGAATGCATCCTTTGATTTGACACGGTTCACTTTTTCACAAGATATGGTTTACCTTGATCTTGACTTTTTAAAAACATATTCAGCAATTTTAAAAAACTTCATCTTTATTCCATATAACTTTTATATTGTACACCCAAATGTAGAAAGTGAGAGAATAATAGTGTTTGGTGTTGAATTGGTTAATTCCTTGAAAATGTTTTGTATGCTTAATCAAGATTATTGTTGAGTTGTCTTTGATTAATTTCAACCATATGATCACATAATAAATTTATAGGGATTCAATTTAGGAAGGATTCACTTGGAAAGATTGGTCCTTTATTTGACCACATACTCAAAAGTAATCATTTATAACAGATTGGGATCTATTTACCTTCTTGCTTTCTATCTAAAATTACTTCCCAAGGTCTTGTTCTAGGTCAAACAAGCTTGGAAATAATTGAGACTTGGGGAAGTTAAGATTATTGTAACCTGACTAATGATTGATGATCTCTTATGGTACATTTTAACAGTCAAGAAATAACTTACATTTGTTTCTTTCTGACCCATGTCTACACTACAACAATAATAGAGACACTATGAACTTTATCTTGATTCACTTGGAAAAGCAAAAGTACATAAAAAAATATTCTAAGACAAATGGACTACTGTTACTAGCACCACAGCTATTAGTATTATTTATAATTGTGACTTCCTCCTAAAAGAAGCCCCTTGCCAAAGGGGTCATAAAAGCTACCGATTTTCACTTTGGTGGAGATGGATTTGTGGGTATTAATGTCTCCTTTTGTCACATCTTTTTATTTTATCCAACAAAGTAGAGAGAAAAGCTAAACTAGGCAGAACAAATAGAAGTTCTGCAACTTGTATGACAGAAAATTCCCCCAGGTGAAAGCTTCAAACAGCTATAATAAATCTTGATTTAGCAAAGTATAATATTTCATGATAAAAGATATTCCATTTCCCTAAACTGCTATGTTGCACATGCCTATAACATAAGAGCAAGAATCGTGAAAATTTTTATTGACTGATAAAAACAGGACTGATAGTTACTTAGGGTTTGAAAATATGTGAGCTAGTTTGTGAATTAAGGTAGACTATAAATTATAGGACGGTATTAGTACCTAAATCATAGGACTTTTAGAGGGTCACGAGACAATATGTAAAAATCCCTTGTCACAATCAGTGTCCCACTTTCGTCATTCCATCAAGCTATTGTCAACACTGCCAGTAGTATTTCTATCGCTACTACTATACCTCAAGCAACATAGTAATTAAAAATATTTGTATTACATTTAAATGAATTTCATTATATTAGAGGTTACTATTGAATTAGAAATCATGCTATTTTTCCTACTTATTTTCACACTTGAATGTGATTTAATATAATTAGGATGAGCAGGATAGTGATCATGAGTCTATTTGATCATTTTAATGGACAATGACCAGCTTTAGTTTGCAGATTTTTCACTGTGGACATTCAACTTCAGTTTATTTAAACTATCATCAGTTAACCCCAGGAGGAGTTCTCAGCCTGTCTCAGGAAGACATGCTGGAGGCCATCAGCAGCTTCCCCATGAGGTGAGCAGGCTAATTTGGAAATGCTGGTCAGGTAGCCAGAGAGGGGCTGGACTGCAAGGAATAGACTATCAGCCAAAAGAATAGTTAGAAAGTTGTTGGAGTTATTCAAGAATAAAATGAGTAAGAATGTGTTCATTTTTTAAAATAATATGAAATGAAATTAAACACATACAGCAATACTTCACTGAGGTAGAAATTAACTTTTGGCAGTGCTCCTATCCAAAATAAAACTGTGAACATGTCCTGGAAAGAAAAAAGCCACAAGCACATGCACTGGAGCTGCCCTCAGCCCTTCCACCTAGTGCATCTACTTTTACTTTCAAACCATGCACTCCTCCCCAGGTTGTAAATAAAGTCTTTCAAGATAAAAGAGAATAAAACAAGTACATAAAAGCAGAACAACGAATTCTATTTAAAAGCAACAACTGCTGTCCTTGCTACAGGGGACATACGACCCAAACCATAGTGCTACTTCTAAGGAACAACGTGATCTAGCATCATCATCGAAATGAGCTGAGCTTTAATTATAACTTAACAAGAGGAAGAAGCTGTTTTCTCCAGAATTCCTGAGGACTACAGGTGGTCAATAGCCAAGTGAGGCTGATTCTCAGGAGGACAGCAGGACAGCACGGGGGAGAGAAAGCAGCCGAGGTCCCCAGAGGACTGCCCGTGACAGCGAGGGCAGCCTCAGAGGGTGGACTTGAGCAGAGCAAAGAGAAGACCAGGGCCTGGGAGTTGAAGTGATGCCACGGGACCCCAGGTGAACAGCATAACCCCCTCCTCGCTACAACCAGACTCCAGGATCAGAACAACATCCAGCTAAATTTCTGAAAGACAGAGAAGCTTGCAGTAACATCAGCATTCTGATTAATGAGAAAAGCCTGTTTTATTTATGCATTAATGTTTAAAATTTCTGTCACCTGAGACAGAAATAACTTAACAGTTTAAGAAACTGACTTTGGAGTCAGGCAGATCCAAGTTTAAATCCCTGTTTCATCCCACTTGTATTACTTTGGACAAGATATTTAACCTCTCAAAGTCTTTCTTTATAAGAGTAATAATAATGCCTACTTCAGTGCATTGAAATAACATGCTGACAGTTGTATTAGTTATTGATTGCTGTATAACAAATTACCCCAAAAACTGAGTGGCTGAAGGTAACCAGCATCGATCATGGCACCGTCACTAATCCACCCCCAACTCAGGTGAAGGCATTATGTCAGACAGGATTTCAGGGAGATGGGATTATTGGGAATCTTCTGGAAGGCTGCCAGCTACAATCATGTTTGAGCACATAAGAGCTCATTATATTCTAGCTCCTGTGACTATTGTCGTCTGACAATTTCACAAAGTAGCTCTTTCTTCATTGTTAGTGGATAAATGAGGTATTACTTGTGCTCAGGCTTCAAATAATGTCCTAAGGACAAATAAAATGGGATCTATGCAAGTATGAAACTCAAGTCACTGAATATTAATCCAGCAAGTTACATCTGCACGCACAATTTTAGAAATTTTTTGAATCTGGGAATGTGGGGGGACAGTGAGAAGCAAAAGGCCATGGGAGGGTCAGCATGATCTATTCCCTCTGAAGGCTTGCAAAAGTGGCCTGCTTTTACCGTGACTGTTGGATTCTCCACTCCGTACCTGAGGATGCCTGAATCAGCCAATGCCTCTGCTTGGTGGTGGAGTAACTGGTGATGCGGGGTAAGAAAATTAAGCGTCCATCACCTCAGGAATTGGCAGGATGGTTAGACTATGATTTTCATAAATGAAATAAGATTTCACTCAAATTATTTAAATACAAGTCATAGGAGAAAAGAAAGGGAGAATCCTAAAATCCTTAACTAAAATAGCTGTCTCGCTAGTCTTTGCCAAGAAATATTAAAGATGCCAAAACAAGTCATTGCCACTGTAATAAACACAAAAATCCCTCAGATTAGCACAGTCTTGGATACTGTGGCAACCCTACAGCTGACAAGCTTAAATCCATTACACTCAAAATTGCATCTTCGTCCCCAACCCACCCACTAGCAAAATGTCCTAAGACAGCTGCTAATTTAAAGGCAGAATTAATTATAAGTGACTTAGTGACAGATGCTCTGCATTTGGACTCCAACTGAAAAGACTCTATGTTCTGGGCACGATGCTGGTGTTCTACTCTAAAGGTTTTGCTACAGCCACGCAGTGCTACTTGGTGGGTGGCTTGCTTGCAACCTGTTAGGGCAAACCACTGTGACTTAGCCTAGTTTTCTGATTTCCCCAGCTTGCTGTCCCTCTTGCTGGCACTCTCCTTCTTTCCCTGTGGCTAAGGCATAGTCTTATTTGTCACAGGATGTCAAGACACACAGGAGAAAGGAGATCTATACCAGCAAAATGTTCTCGCCCTCCCTTCTGTATCAGCCAAACAAGGGACTATGGACAGAAAGCTCTGACCCTGCAAAGGGGGTCACTTGCCTCTTTGGTACCAGTCATCGCCTCCATAGCTCCCAGCTACGATGTCAGTCTTGTTCCCCTTCCCCACAAACCACCTGATTCCTCATGCTAGAAAAGAAACCTAGAAGTATTTAAATATTTATTTTAAAAACTAATACATTTGCATTTTAGAAAAGTTGACATAGAACATTTTTAAAAGAAAATTAATAGTTGGAATATATTTTCCAGTCCATTAAACGAATTATTTTAAAGAGCTCATCATGTCCTATGTTTGCTGAAATTCCTTGGTATGTGTCAACCTTAGAGAAAAAGAGGTTTTGCTTAATTCCATACCTTATATGCCTGGGGTAACTGTTGGCCAATGATATTTCTTATACTTTCCATTTTCATTAACATAATCTTAAATTCTATGCAGCATATTTTTTGGGGGGTTGTTTTTTTATTAAAGATTTTATTTGTTCATTTTTGGAGGGGAAGGGAAGGAGAGAGGGAGAGAAACATCAATGTGTGGTTGCCTCTAGTGTACCCCCTGCTGGGGACCTGGCCCACAATCCAGATATGTGCCCTGACTGGGAATTGAACCGTGACCCTTAGGTTCGCAGGCCTGCTCTCAATCCACTGAGCTACACCAGCCAGGGCCCATCCAGCATATTTTGAACCCTGGATGCCAATATGTCATACAAGATAACCAATTTTATTAATTATTTTTCTTTATAAAAATTAAGCTTTACCATTGACAGGTTTGGAGAGTATTAAGGTGGTTGGGAAGTCGTAATTTCCTTTTTGCCTACTTAAAACATATTTTTTTGATATACTGGACTCTACAAATGTTACTCTTATCCCATACACTCTGTGCCCTACCCATTTTCTTCCCTAGTATCTGCCTTTCAGCCTGACTTATCTGCATAATCATGATATTTAACAATTATGACTTAAATAATATAATATAAAGAAAACTTATTTCTGTCTTTAACTAATCTCAAAGTGTACTCTATGGAATAGGCACCTGGTAGGTACCTGGGCGAATACTAAGGCAGCCCCCTTGATGTTTTTGATACTTCTTAGGTAACAGAAGGTTTTATTGTCATCTCATAACACAGTGCAGTAGAGTACTGAGGTCCTTTACTGCTATGGGATGGTCAGACTCAGTCTTGCTTTCAAATTAGAATGAACACCTCCTTTGAAAGTTTTGCATCATGGTTTGTACCCCACTTAGAAGTATGATATCAATGTTCTCACAGTTTCAACTAAAACTTCTATGACAACATTCTCTTCCTATATTTCCCTTTCTCTTCTTATGTTCATAATGTTTAGAGGTTATCCTAGATTCCCCCAATATTAGCTGTTAGTATATTTTATAGCACCTATAAAATATAGGTGCTATATGTCATGTAAAAAACAAAACAAATCTGATGTGTCAATGAGGGAATTTTGTTCACCTTTCAGGAACAAACAAAATGGCCTTATTATTTGTTTTATCTTTTACTTACCACAAAGGATCCTAGCTTTCTCCACATTGTGAAAACAAAAGACCTAAATTCCATCTGCAGGGTTGTCTGTCACTGAAGCTCAGAGAGGACAACTGAATTTCAGCAAAACTCCACTAACTTCCCCTTCACAATAGTGGAGCTACCCCTGCCTAGTTACTTAAAACAGTAGAGTGCTCCTGTTCACCACTATTCCATAAATTACCTCATCCTGGTTAGACATCCTGATTTCTCATCACTCCCATACCCAGCCCTTACCCCTCCTATCACTATAGTCTTCCTGCCCAATTTCCAACTCACTGCTTTATTCACCCTCATTTTCCTCATCAATACCCCAGCACCAAAACCCACTCCCCTTATATAAATGAATGGCTCATCCGAATCAACATCCTAATGTGTGAAAACTGCTATTTTCCCCCTCTCCCAGATCCTCTTTTGGGCTTCATATCCTAACAGAAATTAAACAATGCATTGGCATTGTAACACTTATAGGCCACTCTGGGAAAGGTTTCCCTCTGGCTGGCTCTTTCAATTCAGAGCCGGTGTCAGCTCTCTCTTTCTTTGCTACTCAGTTGGACCACTAATGACTGGTTCCACACTGACATTCACAGAGCAATTACAGGCCATGCATGTCATAACCATGCTCTGAGACATAGCTCTCTTACCTGGTATTTTGCCACACCCATGAAATCTATTCTCTGTCTTCATGAAACGCAACCTTAAATCACTTCTCTCCTAACCTTAGGTTAGATTTTCTCCACTCTTGCTCCAGATGGGAACTGTAGAGATCATCCAGGTAATCAGGAAGATCTGATTCACTATCTATCCGAGCACACCATTGTTATTTTTATTTTCCTAAAACAACAATCTTCTATATAACTTTTTGCCTAAGCACCTTTAATAGGTCTCCTTTACCTACAAGACTAACTGCCAGTTTGGATTTGAGCTCCTGCACTGTAGAGACAGCATTACCGTACTGAAGATCAGATCACCAGATTTAGCAAATAAAAATAGAGAACTTTATCTAGTATTTCTAATTGAAGAATAACCAATTGCAGCAGAGAGATGCTCCCCATCCACACATATGCTATGCTTGCTATTTAAAATTCTAAGCAATTAATACAGCATGAACACTGACCAATCAGAATGTCTTCTACCAGCATCCATGAAACTGACTATGCCAAACCAACTTATAAGCTTGTAAGTGCAGTGAGATCTCAGACCCTTCAGAGTTGTTTTCATACAGGTAAATCCATTATCTCCAACTAGACTATAGTTAATCTCACTTTCTTTGTGTTTAGCTCTGCACACAGTGATAGCTCCACGAAAAACCTCATTGAAAGAAAACATAATTTGAAAGGCAAAACAACAAATCTAAAGAGGAAGAGTTATAAAAGATGTATAGGGAAGACAATAAACAAAGAAGAAAGTCTTGAAAAATCGAGCAGTGGCTAAAAGTTAAGAAGAAGGCTAAACTCAGAATGCTAGGAAAAGATTCAGATAGAGTGACAGAGTCAATGAGAAGCCATCTCCACATCTGTTTTCTGAAGCTGTGCTGCACATTGGCACAGCTAGTTTGCAATGAGCCTACCTCCTTGTCATCCCTGCTACCTCCAGCCAAGTATTTACTTCTCTTGTATGCCTACTTGATAGTTCTAAGGATTCCACCACCATGGTGACAGCAGAGTTGGACTGTAGGAATTAGGAAGGCAGCAAAACAGCTTCTCTAACCCTTGAACTGAGGCAGGATGGTACAGAGTTAGCAACCGTCTGGCTGTGGACCTTCAACTAACTGTGGGGAACTCTGGTGTTAGCAGTAAGCCTGTGTAAAGATCCTGTGTGGGAGCTCTAGTAAAACACGGCTCTCAAGTAAAAGGTCACACCCCAGAGCATTATGCTACATGAAAACTACAATATTCATTTAAAACACGCACACACACACACACACATATTTAAAAATAGTCTGACATTAGTACAACCTCATGCTACCTGTATTTATTTGGAAAAAGAAATCTGTAGTGTTGTTCAGTCTAGAAGCTCAGGGAAAAGGGCTTATCTCATTACTGAATAGATCTTGCCAGTGCTCCATAGGTGTCTGTGGTAAAATATATAATGTCTGTTATTTTTAAAAAAGATGAATGACACTTGATTTTTAAGTAGTAAAGGTCAAATCTGGAAACTCAAAACCTTTCCTGACCTGAAACTTTCAATTCCAAATAGGCATATGATTATGAACTAAATGTTGAAACTTTTCTAGCCTCTTTTCCTGATTTTTTTTAATTTCACGAGACAATTTTTGATGCCCTCTTGCTGCGTCTCATCACTCATCAGAATATTTAAATTAAAAACATCAGACAGACAGACTTGGCTTATGAATTCATTTCCATAATGTTCAAATATCTACATCAAGGCTCTGTGCCTGGTAAGTGGCTTTTCTTAAATAATCATATTATAAGCCAGCAGGAATCATCTCACTAGCTACAGTCTTATGCAAGAATTAGATATTAGGGGTTCCCTAGGTCAGTGTAATCAATTGCAATTTCAACTTTTTTTGAGGACTTATCAGCTTCTAGAAATGGGCTATCATTTCTTCCAAATGGGGAAAGACGGGGGGGGGAAAAGCATATATTATGGTGTTTTTTCTGATATCCTCAAGCTCCTTATCTTGAAACCTTTACCTAATGTATAAATTCTACAAGTTTTTTCCTTTCTTCTTTAACAAGAGCTAAAACTTGGGTCTCAACGAAGATAATTTGTCTACATCCCTAACCTCAGCCAGACTCTTACCCCCAAGCTCCTCATTAGCTGTCAAGTCTCCGCACACAGCTGGCCCCAGGGGCCACTGTCCTGGTGTCTCTGCTCGAGGCGTGACTCCGGGCTCTCAGAGTGGAGCCACGCCTGATGACTGACTGCACCAGGGTACAGGGAAATCACCACTTCACACATTATTCTTCCAAGTCCAGAATGATGTATCTCATCCCAGGCTTCCTAAAAATTATTTCCCTAACACTAGAAGGTTATTCTAATAGTCACCTAATATTGTCCCTGACACATAACATGTGCCCTATCAATGGCTGTTTAACTGAACTGAACCAACCGTGATCATTTTCAGCAGACCAAGAGAAAAGATACTCCGGTTCTCACATATTTTACACTACACAGAGACAGAGCCTGAGGGCAGCTGACTGATGAATCTTTCAGAGAGAGGTGTACCATACGTGGTTGAATACAACCAAACATCAGATTGAAAACATTAATAATTCATAGTACAAGCAAATTGAAGCCACTTGATATTTACTACCAATTTGGGGGGTCAGATAACATCGTAATGATAGCCATAAAACAGGAAAATTTTAAGCACTTACTATGCACTGCAGTGCTATATGCATTGCCTCTGCACTGTGTTATACCACATTTATCACTCAGGACATGTTAATCAATGCAAAGAACAAATAGCCCTAAAATATTAGTGGCTCAATACAGCAAAGATTTATTTCCGGCTCATATTGCATGGCCAGCAGAACACCATGGCAAACCTTGCTTTCATGGTCTCCAAGATGGGGAAAGGTTGTGGCAAGTTGTGCAGTGGTTTGTAAAGACTTCTGCCTGAAAAAGACACATATTACTTCCATTCACATTTTATCAGCCAAGCAAGTTACTGAGTGCAAGTGTGCCCAGAAGAGTGACCAGAATATTATTAACAATTCTAATGATACCACACTATAGAATAGTAGAGCCTCATGAGACTTTGGAGATTATCTTTTAATATCTTCTCACTTTACAGTTGTGAAGTGGGGACCCAGAGAGATGAAAGTCACACAGCCATTCAGTGGTGGAGCCAGAAGAAAGACTCTGGATCCTGATGTAGGACAGGACTTTTATGCTCAAGCAATCATGCTATTTTAGGAAATATGTCTGTTTGCATAGGACTAACCATAGATAAGGCAGCATTTAGGAGAGAGAGCTATTTTGTTGGTTTACATAGTCCAAAGAGAGTATTACTAAGTTTTAGTTTGGTTCTGTTCTGTCCAGATATTCAGCTATGATAGAATCTATAATAGTCTTAAATAAAGTTCTTGAAATGTCAATAAAGAATGAATTTAAAGTAGTAGCTAATATGATAAGTTCAAACTATAATGATAGCAAAATATGTTGCACATTTTCTAGGTACCAGGTACCATTCTGACAGTAGGTATATTTAATCCTCACAATAGCTTTTTAAGGTAGGTGCTAGTACTTTTCCAACTAACAGGTTAAATAATTTGCCAAAGGCCACAGAACAATTAAGTAGTAGACCTAAGATTTCAACTGGGACATTCCAGCTACAGGGTCTAGATGATGAAGAATGAATACTCTTATTCTCTGCCATCCTAAACCACTGCACTACCTGTGAGGACTTCATTTAACCATTAATCTAAGAGTAAAGTAAATACATATAACAATCTATAGTTAATATACAGTGTCTGTCTAATTTTAATTTCTAGTTACTTCAGCAATGTCTGGCTAAAGGAAATGTACCTGGCCTATCTAGGCTATTCATTTCTGTTTATTGTACCCTATAAGTCCCTTTAGGGCAGAAATCAGGCCAACATCCAGCACCATGCTAGCAACATAATTAATGCTTAATAAATATTTTTGGAGCGAGTGGACAAATTCAAATTCTCCATTGCTTATGATTTATCATTGTCGCTTATAACATTTAAACTAGAAAGTCCTTCCATGAAATAGATTTTAGAAAAATTTTAACACACATTTCAAAGACCTTTAGGTTAGTGGTCTGAAAGTTCAAACATAGTCTTTATCAATTATTAATTTCTTCCAGTGAACTCTGTAAACTTTTGTCTGTGTATTTTGCCCAAGTAATAGCTTTTTGGTACCTATTGCACGCTGTATCCTTCCAATCTCCCCTATGCTGTGTAGCCATTTGGTACGATGTCCTATAGCCTCCATGCACACCCTCCAGCATCCTGAGCAGAAGGCACTCCCTGAGTTCATGGGAAGCAGTTCAGTTGCCTGTTACCCTATTACACACAAATTCCCCACTGCTCCCTAGTGCTTTCCCCACTGCCCAGAATCCAGGCTCAAAAATTGTAGAAAAAGGTCAGAAATCGGATACCAACTCTAAGATTCACAAAATTCCCCATTTTGTGTAGACACGTACACTGGAAATTCTCTTTTCCTTTGACACATTGATCACCAGCTTCAACAAAATAGGGGAAAGTCAGGCATAAGAAAGGAAAACTAGAGAGAGAAAGAAATAGACTGCAAGATAGACTATTATCTCCTAAATTCTGTTGTCCGTATCAGGAGAAAGACTGTGTTGTGTCTCCCTTACTCTGGTTGTTATATTAACTACCTAGTTTCCTGTATGAACTTGGCTTTGCATGGCTTTGAAAAAAGCCATTGACCTAGACAGTATTCCTCAAATTGTGCTCCCTTAACTTAGTTTTCCTCAAAATGCTTATGGGTGTTCCATGTTAAATGGTTCTTTGATCAAACAGACTGAGAAAAAAAGTGGGTTTAGGACAGTGAAATGGAATTCTTTGTACAGACTGCTGGGCTATTTTTCAACACATATAACTGTATACATAGAAATTCTAGGGTACATTATGTTTATTCTATTTCCCACTCTTTCCATGAGCATGGTAAAATAAAGCTAAACTTTTGAATGCCTATTTTTTCTATAGAAAATATATCTTTGGAAAAACCATACCTGACAAGGAATTTCATTCAAATCCAAAGCTGAGGACTTAAATTTTTCAAAAGCTCTATTGTTGAAAACTCATGTGTCAAATAAACATGCCGTTTTAACACTCAGTTTTTCTAAGCTCACAGTGTATACATGCACACACACTTAGTAAACCTCACCCTGTTTACTTGTTTACTTGTGGTTCAGCATTTTGCAGCCCCTCATTTGGCAGGACATTTCCGTGATGAGGCACCCGCTGCCCACCTAACTGATGCCCCAAGGAGGACTGCCAGGACCACTCATCAGCTCTAGAAGATCCAGTCATGTGCTTGAAACTCACGATCCTTTTCATTTTTTTCCCCTTTGATTATTTGAGCCAGAAGAGCTAAGTTCAACTTCTATTTTTATTACTTATTCACTGTGGAATCCAGGCAAATTATGTTACCCTTGTTTATCTGTTTTTCACATATTGAGAACAGTAATACTTCACTTGTGAAGTACTGGTGAGATGAAATGAGAACATTTATAAAAGAAGGCCAGTGCAACCCATTAACAGGAAGCACGCCACAGATGCTACTTCCTAATATTCTGTCACTTTGCCTTATCTCTACCCCATTTCACCTCACTGTCTAGTCTCCCTAAATCTTTTGGTAATAAAATGAAATATTGCAAAGTATACTGTGAACATATATTCTTCCTAAACCATTTAATCGATTTCTAAGTTGTCTATCTAGTACATACAGTGAAGTTCTCTTAAGATGTGGTGAAAGTAGAAGGGAAAACTAAAGGCACTACCATGCTGTTATGGTGGGATACACCAATCCAGTCATCCCTGTTCCGATCTTCCCAACTACAGCTGAAAAGATGTGACATGTCCTTTGCTGACAGTGTTGCAGACAAGCCTTATGAAAATATGTCTAATGTTGACTTTTTTAATGAAATTCAATAAACAAGCACTGGAATGGCTGAATTATGATCAAAATATCTGCTAGCTCATTAGAGTAGCACAGCCCTGGCCGATGTGGCTCAGTTGGTCGGAGTGTCATCCTGTAAACCAAAAGGTTGCCGGTTCAATTCCTGGTCAGGGCACATGCCTGGGTTGTGGGTTCTGTCCCTGATCAGGGTGTATATGAGAGACAACTGATGGATGTTTCTTTCTCACATTGATGTTTCTCTTCCCCTCTTTCTTCCTTCCTTCCCTTCTCTCTAAAATCAGTGTGTGGCACAGTTGTTTGCCTGGAACAGTTAGACAACTCTTCTCTTGTTCTGGAAATCTGCAAGGTCACAGAGCACATGCAGATATAAATTGCATTACCCGTAAAGTGACCCACAAACAAATAATTCCAAAGAACTATACTTCTTTCTTAGTGGTAACAGGTTCAATGAATAATTGTTTTTCATTTTGAAGAAATGATCTTGATATTCCCCAGGGACTTCAAATTGGTAACAGGATGTTATATTGTCAAGATTTTTATCCTCCTCTTCTAGCACTTGGTAAAGTGTCTTAAGCTTCCGGGGTTTCTTCCACTTCCTTTTTTCCTCATATTTTCAGGATGCAGTAAATATGATGAACAAAGATGACATCAGTGAAACAGTGATATAGCCACATTTCCTTCAGCCAAAATTATGGCACAAAGCTGAACGACTGATCAAACCCTGGGGTAAAACACCAGGAATGTACTGTTTTCCCTTCCAGGTAAGAACGAACTGCTACTGTTATTTTTTATTTACTGGGAAAAGGTGCAGGGGGTGGATATTCAACAGTGTAATAGCTACATAACAGATTTAATAGGCTGTAATGATTTTCTCAACTAAGGAAACTTCATCAAGAAGAACAGACGTAATTGGATTCACCACCTGATTAAGCCTATAATAACCCACCGTCATCCTCTGAGATCCATTTGTCTTCTGCATTAATCTAAGTGGGGTGTGATAAGAATCATCAGTCTTCATCTTTCAAGCCTTTAGTAGTGGCACTAACGTCTACAATTTCTCCGGAGATACAGAGTTAAATTTGATTTAACCTTTTGGAAGAGGGTAGAAATTCCAGATGTTTCCATTCTGCCATTTCTACCACAGTGGAATTGACACCAACCCACAGCAAAAATTGTGATGTAAGGAAGTATTATTATATCCCTCTTACATTTCTCTTTTGCTCCTTACTCCCAACTTTGTAGACTTAATGCTTCATTACCAACATCTTCCTGTAAGCAAAACCTGAGAAGGTATTACTATCATTTCTCCTTTGAAATACATTTCATGTCCAAATTTAAAAAAATTATAATGTTCAAACAGAACCAAAAGGATTTCCAGTCATAAACCCATCACTTGCTAAATCATGTGTGACTTTGCCCACCTTAATTAATTTCTCTAAGCCTCAGTTTCCTCATCTGTAAAAGGGTGATCAGTCTAAAGACTTACGAGGCAAGATCACTGAATATGGGCATTTATAGTAACCACAGGACCGTAAAGCACATTCTGATCTTTCTGTTTAAAATATTCCAATTCTCCAACCCTTGTACACATCTTTTGGAATTATTTTTGAAACATACTGTTCTCTTTCTCTGTTTAGGTCAAATTCCCTTAAGGTCATTTCTCTCTCCTCCCTAGTATTTGTCTCACTTGTCGTCTTATTGTCATTTTTGTATTTATTTGATACTTGCCCATCTTTACCATGCTCTGTGTGTTCCTAGAGCAGAATCCATGTCTGCCATTGCTCATTTTTGTAGTTGATGCTTGGCATAGGGCTCAACAACTGTAGGCACTTAAAAATTAGTTAAATGAATGAATATCACAATACAACAACTAATGAGCACTTACTAGGGGTAATACTCCATGCTGTGTGCTTTATGTCTGTTACACATATAATGCTCTAACATCCCTCATATTTCTTCATTATAAAGTGGAAAAGTGAGATTTAGAGAAAGTTAAATGCTGAGATTTTTCTCATCATTTTCCTCATTGGTCTGCATATCTACTCTCTTCATACCATATCTCAGTGACGTATTTGAATATCTCAGGTCCATGATAAAATTTGTCTGTGCTCTCAAGACCACCAATACAATACAACTCTAGTTTGCATCACAAACCCGGGTTAAGTACTTCCCTCAGGCATAGAGATCCTAATTCTGCAATTCAGGAGAGATAGAAGCGTGTATTTGCTTGTATAAAAAACCTCAGGTTATGCTGATGCTGATGCAAAGACTCCACATAGCACTTGAGAAATTTTGAAATCTAGGAGCCTGGAGGTAAGGAAGGAAACAGCAGGTAGAGTTGGAATGTTCAGTGGTAGCTCATGGAAAACTTTATTGTTAAGGACTTTATGTTAAATTCTCAATCTTGGAAGCCAAAATCCAGTATTCTGTAATGACTTGTATTCTAGGTGGTCAGAGGTTGTTAACTAATACTGTGATGTGCATAGAAACCATCAACAGTGACACATTTAAATATATATACTGGGAAATTGACTGAGAAAATAGCCTGGGAAATTCTGATTTAGTTGTAAAAGTAACACTAGAATTATTTATGTGAGTTATTTTCCACTTATGCCTAATTACCCAGCAGCCAACAATACACACGCATACCTACAAATGTGGGTGAGAGTGATTTGTGTAATGGGAAAAACGATCTCTGTGGATTTGACTTTTTAGATGACTTTTCTAGAACCACAGATATTTGATCACAACTTTAAAATACATAATGAAAGCTTGACTTATATAGATATGTAAATCAAAGAGAGAGAGAGATTTGGAGTACAGTAATTGCTTTTAGAATTATCCTATATCCCACTCAAAAGAGAAAACTGGTATATACTCTCTAGAGAGCAATCTCAGAGAATGACAACTGAGAATAGCAGATGGAAATAAAATGATATGTGCTTCTCTAACTAACTACTCCATATGGTATCTGTAAGCAGTGGACAAAGGATCCTGGTATGCCCCCACTGAAACATGCATTTCATTGCTGACATTGGACTTCATTTTTAGGAATGGGCACTTTCACTCTATGAGTTAAATAGTATACTTTGCCTTTGTTAGTCATGGAGATTATCAGATTATTTTTCCTTAAAATACCTCTATAAAAAACAAATAGGATTTTCAACTTGCATATTCAACCCATGCATCTCCTTTATATAATTCTCTTGATCTTCAAATATTAACATTTAGATGGATACAATGAAACTCAACAAATTGAGCTAAAAATAAATACGTTATTGAATCAAAGAAAATTCAAATCTGATTGTATAAATTTCAAGTTCAGGCAACTCTTCTTCAAAATGATATAAATGTTATATTCATATGTGTAATTGTTAAGCTAAGACTCTAAAATCAGATTGACTATAGTTCAAATATAAGCTCTTCAATTTACCAACTGAATGATCAGAAGCAAAGTTTTTTAACTTCTCCAAGACCCAGCCTATTCATCAGTAAAATGGGGATATCCATTGCATAGGTTTGAAGTGAGAATTTAAAAAAGCATGCATTTAGGAGTGCATTAAAGTGTACGTGGCAGAAGGCAGATATCAAGAATTATGATTTTTTAATATTAATAGCCATCATTGATGGAAAAAATCACTGAGAACTGTCATCACAGTGATTATCATGAAGGTATGAGAAAAAGGACCAGTGGGTCTTTTACGAGCCTCGAATCTGCCGGTATTGGTGGCTACCGCTGTTCATAAACTCTGACTATGATTTCAATCCTGCCTTTAAGCCTCTGATAAATACTTTTCTTTCTCAGCTCAGCTGTAAAAAAGAAAAAATATATGTATTTGGGGTGAATTTCCCTGTTTAACAAAATGACAAATTTTCCTTTGGTTGCTGGTTTTCCAGTTTCATGCCTGCAATAAATTTTAACTAGAAAATAAAGGGTAAGTTTATATAAGTAACAAAGAGGGTCTTTTTTTCCGATATTCAAAATAGTCCTCTATAAAATGTTTTTGAAGGAAACCATTGTAATGTTCAGGTGGCAGCACACCTTCACCAGACAAGCCATTAGTCAGTCTTCTTAGTACAGAAAGCTGAGTGTGGTCCACACAGCTGTTATTTAGCATTCTCACCCATCAAAAGAAAAATTAAAGAAAGATGGGAACTGGTTTTTTTGTTTCAATAATAGGACATGGTCAGTAAAACTGTCATCAGGTTATTTTTCTCGGGAAAACACGGCTGTGGTCCCAAAGGCAACCTGAATGGTGGAGAGCATCCCCGCTGGATGCTGTGAGACCAAGCAGAACATCTGGGGACAAAACAGGTCAGGAGTAGAACAGCAAGAAGGACGCTAAAGTGTAAATGAGCACCCAAGAACTCACCATAATGTTGTCTTTGCTTTATTTGCTAAACAAAGAAGTAATTTGGGATTCGATTTTACTGTTAAATATCCAGCTAAAGGTTGATTAACATAAAAGTATCAATATTTAATTTGGAGTGCTTAAGTTGAAATGAGGTGTACCTAACTTCTACAGATGTTAACTTTGGCCTTAGAATTACAAGTAAATTACCAAGGCAGGTTCTTTCATCCAGAGTTGGAACATTAGAATGTACTCCTGCAGCCGGCTTTGTTTCAAACAACTCAATTTGCATTACTTTGGGTCTAACAGGAAATCATGATTTGACTCAAATTCTAATGGGATACAGAAGAATAAAAGAAAATAGTAGTGCCAAGTACAGATATAATCACACCACACCTCACTAAAACTTTTTAATTTGGTAAGATAACACTACAAATAACAGTGCCATTTTTTAATAAAACATTTATCCTTAAGAATAATACTTCAAAACAGACTTTATAATTAAGTAATAAAATAATCCATGGGAATAAGAAAAGATTAAGAGTTATTTGTTTTCTTCCTCATAGTGTCTCTTTACTAGCTTTTATTAGATGAAAAATACTTCTGAGTGAAATTCTTAATGGAAAATGATTTTTTATGTTGTCATGAGTAATATTTTATATCTATTTAGATACACTCAAGTTACAGAAACAAACTATTAGGGTAAGTAGGTGTCCTTTTAAAGAAAAAGAAGTTGGCCAGGAATTCTAAGGGCAGCTGGAAGTTAAAAACTGCAATAAATTTTAACTAGAAAATAAAGGGTAAGTTTATATAAGTAACAAAGAGGGTCTTTTTTTCCGATATTCAAAATAGTCCTCTATAAAAGTATTATTTTTAGATTATTAGGAAAGGATGCTAGACAAATTAAACCATAATTTCTAGTGATTTTGTGGGAAATTTCATAATCTAATAAAAAACCTTAAAGAGGCATGTAAATGGGAAAAATTATGTTAAAATGAGAAAATGGTCATCTTATGACAAAGGGCAATATAGTTTTATTAACAAGTGCATTAATGATGAAGGTGTCATATACTTAGTAGGATACCACATAAATTATGAAGCTCAGTAAGTATGCCAGTGTCAAGAAAAATAATGTAGAATCATAGGCACTAACCTACATACGCTCTCACCTGGACTAATATATTTACTTGAATGGAAATTGTAGTCCATATTTTAAATATGTCTGTCATGAAGCCTCTGTTGTTGGATAACACATTTAAATCAACTATCTAACTATAGTTTCTGTTTTGTTTTTTATCAATGTACATTTGACATATGATATTAATTTAAGGTATACAATGTAGTGATTTGTGCAAAATGACCACCACACTATGTCTAGTTAATATCCATCACTATATAGAGTTACAAAATTTTTTTTCTTGCGGTAAGAACTTTTAAGATTTACTCTCTTAGCAACTTTCAAATGTGTAATACAGTGTTATTAATTATAGTCACCATGCTGTACATTATCTCACCATGACCTGCTCACCTCTGCCCTAGCTCTTGGTTGTCTCTCAAACCTGTGATTGTCCCAGTAGCCCATTTTACTTGTATTGGCTCCCAGTAGTTGAGGGTGCGCCAGGACCACTTAGTGTCTCCAAAGGGCAAGATCTCAGTCAGCACCTAGATTCAGTCTGTTTGGAAGCCGGACTCTCAGGCAGCAGCTTTTAAGGTATATAAGTATATATAGTCTTGTGGGACCTCAAGTGGAAGCCTCACAGGCCACTAGGGTCAAGTGACTTAGAGGAGTTGCCTGGCTGGCAGTCACAAAAATCAGGCTCCAGCTGAATCTATAAACTTTAGTCCGGGAGATAGGAATAATTAATGTGAGGCAGGCAGACAACACAAAGATGATGTACCCATAGGCCCTAGATGTGCCACACCTGAAGCGTGTATCTTGGGGCAAACTGCCAGGCCAAGCAAATAAGCAGCTTTCCTAGAAAGATCCTGGGTGAGTCTCAGTCTGCCGTTGTGCAGTGTCCTGGGGGTGATTGTCTGCCAAGGACTATCTCTCCAATGGTGACAGTCCTGTGGGACCCAGGAATGCATGCCCACCTAGCCACCAGAGTCGGGCTCTTAAAGGGCATCTGCTGGGCGACAGTCACAGAGAATGGAGCACTTGAAAATCCAGGGCACCAGATGCACACAAAAACTCCCACTGGGAAATACTGGCTCTGTAGAGGGCGGCAAAGGAGATCGTGAAGATAGCACCTGCACTCTGAGGTCTTTGGAAGGTTTACAGTCGGCCCTTACTTGAGAGTTTAATTAGAGCCCATGCATCAGGCTACAGTCAGGATGATTAGCTAATTGAAATTTCTCTCAGAAAGATGGGGCTCCTGGGTCTGTTGCCTCTCACTGTGCAGTAGAGAGGGGAGTGGTTTAAGAACTATTTGTCCACAAGCCCCACTGGCCACCAGAGCCAGGTGATGGAGAGGCATCCCCTAACAAGCAGCCACCAAACCTGGGGCAACAAACACCTGTGAGAGCTCTGCTCTGAGAGATACTGGTGTTTTAGAGCCCAGCAGAGGGCGGGGGAGGGAGAGAGAAGGAGAAAGAAAGAGAGAGAGCGTGCAAAGATGGCACCCACTGGCTGGTGTTAGGCAGAGGGAGAGTGTGAAGTAGGCACCCACCAACTACAGGTAGGCAAAGGGAAAGTGGAGATGAAACCCACTAGGAAAGAAAAGAAATTTAAAAAAGCAGCCTAGACTTTAAAAAATATATATTGCTCCTGCACCTAGGGCAAGGTGGAAGGAGAGCAAAAAGCTGGCACACACCAGCTGGAGTGAGGCAGAAGACAATGTAGATGTGGTTCACCTGGGGAAGGAAGGGAGTTAGGAAAGAAGGAAGGAAGGAAGGAACCTGGAGTTAAGAAATAAATGCTGGAGCCAGCCTGCTGGCCCAAGGAGGAGAGAGAAAACACAAAGATGCCTCCCCCAGAGGCAGACGCTCCCAAACCAAGTCCAAGTCTGGGCACCATGCCCGGGGCTGCTACTGCACTGGGCCCAGCGGCGGGTGAGTCCCAGGGCACGAGCCCTTTGCGAATTCTATCTCAGATGTCTCTAGTCTTGTGGGTTTTGTGAACTTGAGCCAGCCGCATTGGTTTTCAAAGGTATGAGTTTTGGAGGCTTATCTCTCAGGTACAGGTCTTAAAAGTCAGAGTGCCCTTGTGAAGTCTGAACCCTTGGACCCTGGGTCCTGTGGGAGAAGCTCCAGGTTTTCAGTTGCCCCCTCGCGGTGGGTCGCTGTGCTGGGGGTGTAGTTTAGGGTGAGAGTGTGCCCCAGCCTCTCCTACTGAGTTTCGCTGGACCTTTGTTTGCTGGATGCTTAGAAGTTGGTCGGTCTATTTTTAGTTTTGTTTTATGTTGTTTTGTTTTGTTTTGTTTTGTTTTGTTTTGTTTTGTTTTGTTTTCAGAGGAAATTGTTCTATTTGTACAGCTGTATATTCCCTCCCATGTGGGCATGGGAGGAAGTGAGTTTGGAATCTCTATGCCCTCATTTTAAACTGAAACCTAATGTAACCATAGTTTTCTTGTGTGTGATATGCATTGTATTTTAGAAATTCTCACTTAAATACAAATATATTAAACCATTGGTACCTTCCAGTATTTATTCTTTTATTACAAATGTTTATTAAGAAGGAAATAAAGCCCATGGGATTTTACGTTCTAAAAGATAGAGTCAATAAGCATATTTCCAAATAATGGCAGATACATGTTTCAAAGAAAAATTAAGTTACAGTAATGGAAAAGAGAATGATACAGTGTTATTTTCCACTAGGAGCCAAAGAATTCCTCTCTTAGGAGGTGACATTTGAACAGAAAATTGAATAGAGTGAGGCTGAGGGAGAAAAACCAGTTGGGAGACTGCAGCCTTGGCCATGGTGGAATCACTTAGGGACACCGTTGGGTCCCTCGGCAGATGCAGAGTCCTGAGGACAGAGGGAAGAGCTGAGCTCTGAGGAGATTTACAGTGTATGAGAAACCATTGAGAAGTATTTTTCTACTAGTAGCATTTACCTTAATTTTCTCATTGAACACCTACTGCAAATGTCAGAAGGGGCAGGGGTGGGAAGACTTACATGCAAATCATAGAAGGTAAAACTAAAGAACCATTTTCAACAAAATAGAAAAATCACATCCTTAGGCTCTAATGATTACAGAAAGAGAAAACGGTCAATTTTCTCATTATCCTGAACAAAAGGATAAAATCGGTAAGGTCATGATCGAAACGCTTGCTGAGGAGGAGCTGTGTGAAGGAGACAATTACAGTAGTGTGGACCACAACTACTAGTGGGCGTAGTAATTGTTCCTGTGAAAGAATGTAGCATGTAGTTATCTTACGATTTGTGATACAAACTAAGACAAAAGATAGGTGTTGCTTTATGGTGCTAACCAAAGCTAATGACGACAGGGTTCTCAGAGTTTATTTGCAATAATTACACATTTTACTCAGGCTTGCCTATAATTTCTCTGAATTCCTGTACGTCAAAAAGAAACCTACCATATTCTTTACCTTCTGCTTAATGTCCTTGATAACTGAGAATCTATACAAGCCCACACACAAACAGCTTGGAAATCTTCAAGGAATAGTGAAAATGTTTAATAGACTTAATTCATTATCTTACCAGGATACATATATACCTGAAATCCAGCTGGTGCCCAAATAGTAATCAGGGTTTTTGTTTGTTTGTTTGTTTAATTCTCTAATTCTAGACTATATATATAAATTTGAGATACAAAAGAGGCAGCTAGCAACAAGATTAAAATTTTAAAAATTATAAAGCAAATAATTCAAAGAAAGTATATGTGTGTATACACACACACACACACACAAAGAAAGTATGTGTATACTTTCCTGGAACACTGAACAGGGCTTAGCTGGCATGTTGTCAGCAAAAGAGAAGAAGTAATTCATTAACATTTATGACAGAGCACACAACGTGTTGAAGAGGAATTTGGACTGAATAAAGATGCTTAAGACAATTTGCAATAGTACTTTAGGGCAGGAGGAGCCTTGGAGTTTTCTTCTGTTTTAACGCATACTTGTTGCCAGCCCACCAAAATGAGAAATGAGTCATACTGGTATTATTAAAAGCTGAATGAATGAAAGAAAAATAGATAATCTCATTAAATGCTGCCAATAGCTCCAACTCAGTATGAAAGTCCCCATATAGCAGCCAACAATCCAATAATGATACATGTTTCCAATAATATCCCTACAAATAATTGTGGCTTGACACTCTATAAATATATTGCACAATGAAATTTGTGGGTTTTTTTAGTTCAAAAAGCTGAATTTTAATGCTATTTCATAACATTTGACTATTGAATAACATACATAAATTTGTCCTATAAGAAATTGTACCTAGCAGTATAAAATACCTGAAATATTCATCTTTTCCTTTTTAAAAGTCTATAGACTATCCTCCTGCAGCTTCTGTCAGTGTTGACAAACTAAACTTTGTAAGTTGTCCTAACTCATGGGAGTCTATCTGGTCCCTCACCAACAAATTTTTCTTATTCATTTGTTTACTTGGCCTCTGTTTTTCTCTGAAACACCCCAGCCCCTGCCAATATACTTAAATGCCAGTTTTAAAATTTGGTATATTGCTTTTTAGAACAGGAAATTTTAACCTCAATAAAAAATGTGATAGCAGCTGTGAACAGTAGTAGCTGACAATTCATCTAATGGGCTGTCAGTATCTCAGTTGAGTTTATAGCATGTGTGGTGTTGGTTTTAATGGGTAATACTAATCTGGAGAGAAGAATGTGGAAATTTGAAATGTTAGCTCCATGAATAAAGAAATAAAAAATTCAGAAAGACACGTGTTAACATTGGATGAGGAAGGGATAAGTATAATATTATCAAGAGGATAAATTATAATACATAAAATGAAGGAGAAATTTAGGATGAACAATATGTTGTAAGATAAGATATTCTGCTCTGGGGTAATAGCAGAATGCATTCAATCAATATAATTAGACAAATATGATTCAAAGAGTAAGAGATGTCTTGGTCCACAGGGACCTTAGTTAAGGCGGAGTTTCCAAAGAAGAAAATGATAGCTTGTAAGGGAAGGAAAGGATTTATGTTAAATTAAAAGAAAAAATTTTGAATCTGTGAGCTCAACAGCATCTGCCTGGTGAAGTAAACCAAGTTTTCATGGCTCCACAGTGCCTCCTGGACCTGTGTGCTGCCCTTAATACATGAAGAAATTCTAGAGGAGGAAGGCTCAGAAAATCTATGTGTGACCGTATTTTGCTACTTTATAAGAAGATCAACCATATTATTTATTATCCAAATGAGGCAATTTTTGAGAGGGAGAGGGGCAACTATAACCAATTAAACTAGGATGATAACAGCTATACTGTTCATGCTCTTAGGCAAAACACATTTCTTAACTTTATTGATAACACCCCAGACTTCCTGATTTCTAGAACCTACTTTGCCTAGGTACGTTCTTGTACTATTACCCTTAAAAATTACCAGTCACGTGATGATGACACAAGTGTAGACACTTTCAAACTAATCAAACTGTATACATTAAGTATGTACATTTTTGGTATACCAATTACACCTCAATGAAGATGGAACAGAATTGCCAGTTATAAGTTTTACCTACGGCTTCTGGCAACTCCACATCAGTGTGGGTTGCTGAGCATAAGCGAGGCATCTGACCTTGCACAGAAGGCTTAAAAGGGTCACAGAGAGAAGGAGGTCAGTGGTTATCAATCCCGACTGCTCCAAATCACCTAGGGAGAATTTGAAAAAATCTCCAGACTGAATCAGAACGTCTGAGTAGGATGCCAGCATCATCACCCTAGGTGATGGCAAAGCACATATTGAGGGCTGAGAAACAGTTGGCTAACCGTGCTGATAAGGTGTGGTCCACTGAGTGGCGGTATCAGCATCACCAGAAAGCCCATAAAAAATGCAGGCACTCTGGCCACTCCTCAGACCTACTGAATCCAAACCTACATTTTAATGTATTTCCCTAGGACATTCCTGTGAATTTTTATACTTCTTTCAGTTTGTATTTTGGATGTTTTTTTTTTTTCACTTTTCCTAGTAATTCTTTTTTTGGGGGGGGATTATAATGAATTGAAAATTTTTAAAAATGAGGCCCTCTGTCACCAACAGTCTAAGGAACACTGGTCTAGAGCTCTTTCCATGACTTCAGGGAATCTTCTCATTAGACATCAAAATTGAGTTTGTCATCTGCAACCCTAAATGGGTTCATCCTCTTGAATCATTGCCCAGGTCAGGGGACCCATAACTACTTAGTCTCCTAAATGAACCCACATGCCCACAGTGACTCCTTCTGCTCCTTTCTCTTCTCCCTCCTATCCAACCTACCTAAATATTTCTCAGTTCCATCTTCCTTCCTTCCTTCCTTCATGCCCTCATATTCTCCCTTCCGAACCAGTAACATGGATCCCTGGTTGGATACCTGCTTCCAGCTCCTACTTCATTCCCTGAAAATCCATCCTCTCACAGCATACTAGGTCATGTGTGTGAGCCCAGGATTGGCCATGTCACTGTACCCTTTAAATGGCTTTGTGACCATCCATCCCTTTGTTACAAATGCCATGCTCCGTAAGGTTTTGCAGAAGCCCCCACACCCACTACTCTAGCCTCTGCTTGCCTTCACTTAACCAATGGACAATATCAAACTGTAGTTTGTGGTTGCCATCCACACAGGACACTGTTGTCCCTGGGACTTTCACTGCTACTGGGTCTCTGCCTGACCTCATTCTATCCCTTCATACCTTAAGAACATGGGAGTGCTAATTTCTCTTATAGATCCTGATTTCAGTTCCTTTTGGATAAATATGCAGATGCGGGGCTGATGGATAATGTGGTCATCTATATTTAATTACTTTAAATGCTACAACTTTTTTACTTAGAAAAACGATTTTATTTATTTATTTTTAGAGAGGGGAAGGGAGGGAGAAAATGAGAGAGAGAAACATCAATGTGTGATTGTCTCTCGCATGCCCCTACTGGGGACCTGGCCTGCAACCCAGGCATGTGCCCTGACTGGGAATCAAACTGGAGATCCTTTGGTCTCCAGACTGGCACTCAACCCTCTGATGCACACCAGCCAGGGCTATATTTAATTTTTTGAGGAACCTCCGGGCTGTTTTCCACAGCAACTGCACCATTGTGCATTCCTATCAACACCATGCAAGGGTTTCATTTTCTCTACCACTTCCTATCTTATTGTTTTTCATAGTAATCATCTTGATGGGTTTGAGGTGATATCTCAATGTGGTTTTGATTTGTATTTCTCTGATGATTAGTGACATTGAGCATTTTTTTCATGTATCTGTTGGCCTCTGTAGAATTATTCACAATAGCCAATATGTGGAAACACTAAATGTCCATAGAAATATGAATGGATAAAGAAAAAGTGGTACCTACATACAATAGAATATTAATCAGTATTATTTAAAAAAGGAAATTCTGTAATATGTGACAACACAGACCAACATTGAGTATTTTGTGATTCCACTTACTTGAGGTATCTCTTCCCTCTTCTACCTGTGAGAAGGAGGCTGGTGATCATTCCCTAAATGCCCTCTCCAGCGGTTGTTCATTTGCTGTTCTGTTATTTACATTTTTATGTATGTCTGCATGCTGAATCATTTATGGCTCCCTATTCATTCTTAGAGAAGTAAATACTTTTAAATTTATTTTATATTTCTGAGAGAGAAACTGAATGGCTCTTCCTTGTTTTGATTAGAAAATCGCAACAATCCAGGGAGGGGTACAGAGGTCAGTGAGAAGGAAATCTCCAAGCAATTCGCATACAAGTAGGACATTTTATTGGATAAGGTACAAACCTGGATGTTTTCCTCTTCTTTCTAGCAATAGTACTATCAACCAGTCACAGATATGGCAAAAGAGTCACCAAAATCTGAGAATGAAGGGGCAAAACATGAACACAAGGCTATTCAGCTGCATTTGCCTCCTATCTGAAGGACATATTATTACTAGAAGATTTTACTACTAGATTTTATACCTTAACGTTAATAGAATAAAGGAAATTGTTAATTGTCATGAAAAGGTGCAACACAGTATGTCAATAAATTCTTGAGTCAATGTTCAAGAAATGTGAGCTTCCACAGTTCAGAATGTGCTTTCCTGCTCTCCTCTCCTTTCTTCCTTAAAAAAACATAATTGCTACTTATTCCCTCAGCAGAAGGAAAGTGAAATGGACTAGGCATCATGTGAGTAAAAGTAAATATCATCAAAGAATCTGTAGGAAGATGGGAGGCCACACGAACTACTTGGGAATTAGAAGTGTCAAGAATTAAGAAAGGTGGAGGGAATGCAGATATAAAAAATCAAATCAGTTATCTAGCCTCAGGAGGCTAATCTTTCTGAAGATCAATTATATATTTGAAAATGCAGCTCTCAATTCAGGAAGTATATTTTTAGGCCTAGCCTGCTGAGGCTGTGTATAATTCCGAAGAAATGTAGCCCCTCGTGACAGCAGTCAAAGAGCTTACAGCAACATTTTCTGTGTCTGTAATCAGTGTTGTTCAAAAGTTATAAACATTACCTGTGGGTATTGGAAAGGGCAGACAAGGCACTATTGTTAAGAGCTTTAATTAGTAAAATATTTCTGGAGAACAGATTGGCAGTATAAAACAAAGGCTTTAAAATGTTGTGTGCTTGACATCCCTGATCGCTGGGGAAACACAACAGCCTATCAAGACGGCATTGAGATACCACCTCACACCCATTAGGATGCTACAGTGGGAGCTTGCTAGGGTTGCTGAAAAAACACCACTGACTGGGTGTTCAAACAATAGCTATTTATTTTCTCACAGTTCTGGAGGCTAGAAATCCAAGGCAGGGGATGGGCAGGTTTGTTTTCTTCTTAGCCTGGGCTTCTTGTCTTGCAGATCGTCATCTTCTAACTGTGTCCTCACATGACCTTCCCTCTGTGCATGTTCAGGGAGGGAGCAAAATCTCTGGAGGTGCTTATTCTTCGTAAGGAAACCAGTCTTATAGGACTGGAGCTGCATCCTTATGACTTCATTTATTTTTTGTTGCAACCTTAAAGTCCTTATCTTCAAATGTAGTCATACTGGGGATTAGGATTTCAACATATGGATTCATTTGGGGTGGGGTATAAGGGTCATACAATTTAGTGTATAGCAAGGTCATTGTTTACAATAGGCTAAGATTAGAAATGACTCAAATATCCACAAACAGGAAATTAACTAAACACATCTCTGTACATTCATGCAATGGAATGGTATGCAGACATTAAATAAGATTATTTACATAATCTCTTATGTAAGATTATTTACATAAGAGACATCATAGGTTTAGTTTCAAGCCACCACAATACATCAAATATCTCAATAAAACAAGTCACCTGATTTTTAAATTTCCTAATGCACAGAAGGTTATGTTTTCACTATACTGTAGTCTTTTAAATGAACAGTAGTATTAGGTCTAAAAAACAATGTACATACCTTAATTTTAAAATACCTTATTATTTAAAAATTTTAATCATCATCTCAGCCTTCAGTGAATCATAATCTTTTCACTGGTGGAGGTCTTGGCTTGATGTTGGTGAAAATACAATATTTGCAAAGCACAATAAAATGAGGGATTCCTGTATATTTGTTAACATGGAAAGATGCCATGATACAGTGAGATGTAAAAAGACATGGTTCAGAGCAATATGTATGTGTAAGCTTATTTTGTAAGTTTATAAAAATGCATAAGCAAATACATTTTTTAATTCCTCAGTGTGTGTGTGTGTGTGTGTGTGTGTAAATCATTTGGGAAGATACACATCATAAAGTAAAGCTAGGATTAATTTTACTAGATGATGGGCTATGGTTGTTTTTTATTTTAAGATCATTTTATTGCCTGATTATTTGACTTTGAGCATATTTTGTTCATGTATCCCCAAAATATAGTTATTTTTTTAAATTATTACAATTGGTCTTGTCTGGGTGGCTTAGTTGGTTGGCATGTTGTCCCATACACCAAAAGATTGTAGGTTCGATTCCCAGTACATACTTAGGTTGCAAATTCTATTCCCTATTGGGGCACATTCAGGAGGCAACCAGTCAGTTTCTCTCCCCCCACCCACCTTCTCTCTCTCTAAAATCAATGAGCACATCCTCAGGTGAAGATTAAGAAAAAAAATACTACAATTGAAATGAGGATATTTAGGATTAAAAGTGAATCTGAAATAAATAGGCAAAGGAATCTATCGGCTATTTTTTATTTTTATTTATTTATTTTAAAGAATTTATTTTATTTATTTTTAGACAGAGGGGAAGAAAGGGAGAAAGAGAAGGAGAGAAATATCAATGTGTGGTTGCCTCTTGTGTGCCCCCAGCTGGGGACCTGGTCTGCAATCCAGGCTTGTGCCCTGATTAAGAATGGAACCAGTGATCCTTTGGTTCACAGGCTGACACTCAATTCACTGAGCCACACCAGCCAGGGCAACCTATTTGCTGTTTTCCAATATGCACCTAGGTTTGTACCAAAACCCAGAGGCTATGAATTGTACTCAAGTTTTGTCACCAAATTTTCAGTACAATATCTGTTTCCTTCATTTTTTTCATCCGGACAGTATCCTTTAGAAGATCTTATCCTTAATGCTGAGAAGATGATTACTTTTGTACTTGCAAATGGATATATGGCACCATCCTGGCCCTGTAGCAATTTGGCATTCAGCAGGCTTTCCTCAACTCTTTGAAAGCCTCCCCTGCTGTAGGCAGCTCTTTACCAATTCACTTTCTTTTTCCAATCCATGTACTGGCTAGACCAGATTGTCTTCCATGGCATAAACCCGATTGACATTTGATTCACTCTCTGGCAGCCACCCAACCATATCTGGACAAGCAGGTCTCACTGAACAGAGGATGTCAATATTTTTTTTCTACAATGTTTATCAGCTGTTTTCAAGCTATTGAAATGATCTTGGCAATACCATCAAAGTAATCCCTCTCTCCTCTTCCCCACCACCATTGTCCTCTGAAACCCAGCACCCAGTCTGCTTTTAGGTTTGTTTATCTTCCAGCCCTGGTGCTATGGAAGTTATCAGTCAAATCAGATTTATGAAGTTCTATTGTAAAACCACTGCAAGGTATTGGGCAGAATCAATACAGAAATAAATCATGGAGAAACAACCAGTTAAGCTCAATTAAATTAAATAGTTTATAGTTTCGCCTAAAGCATAAGCACAATTAGAGAAATGGCTTAGAAGGATACACCCAGTCTACTGATTTGCTTTCAAGTTGCCTCTTCTCAGAATCTAGCTGCATTGTGGCAGAACCAACAACAGCAATAGCTAGTTTAATGTATAGAAAGAAATTCTGTTAGAAAAGATGAGAATTTCACATGCTACAAGAAATGCAGAATTGACTTATTGAGATTATTTTGTTAAGTGTAAGTCATTAGTATCTTTTTAGATTTCCAAAAGTATACCAGAAGGTTAATCTCTAGATGGAGACCAAATTGTTTTATCTGTAACAAAGAGATCAGATGTATTCCCAGGCACTGGGGAGACAGGAAAAGAGTTTTAGCCAAAAAGAAGCCCATTCACACAGCAAAAGATCCTATTGAGAAAGATGACAATGAGGAATCCCTAACACCCATGAGGCTTAGAAATTTTAAGGGTGATGCCTTGTATTCAAATTCTGCTGTATTGCTAGGTTCCTCTTAGGTTACTCACAGTATAAGTAAATGTCTGTTGGACACAGCAGTCTTACATTAAGGATACCTAGAGGAGGGAGGGAAGGATTGTCCAGTGTGTGAAGCTTTCTAGAGGTGACAGCAAGGAGAACAATTATTAAGAGACAGCAGAGAAGCAAGCTGTGGTACAGGCCAACTCAGGAGTGCCTATAATTCAAGGCCTAAAGCCTACTAAAACCTACCAGAAAAAGGTTTGGGGAAGGAGGAAGCTGGCTGGATTCAGCCCTTTCACAGGCAGGGATATCTAGATGGCAGTAATGTGGGTTCTAACTCTGTTGAAAAACTATGCTATGCCCCATAATCTACATCATTACTTCAAGGTAACTATTATAATGGTTTCCAGCTTGGAGACCAGAAAACACTGAGCCATGAGTAGAGAATTAAGTCATAAGTCCAAGGTCACATAGGAGCCACTGACAGAACTAGGATGGAAGCCCAGGTAGGACTGCCTCTTACCTCTGCATCTCTCCATGATCCTCTGTACCTATGTATAAACACCCATCTGAAAGTGCCAGGATTCCTTTACACCTGCCTTACATAGCATTTGTAACTATCTATTGGCAGAGCCACCACACCCAAAGCAGAGAGCATTCCACTTTGCCAGAGCAACTGAAAATGACCCCTGTGTTTCGCTAGCATCTAGTGAGGAGTCAGAAAATTCCAGAAGTGTAGGGCCATGTCTCTCTTCTGTCTATGTCTCCCTGTCTTAAAACCTTTGTGCCAAATTACTTACTGAATAAAAGGCTAGTGTTTGAAAGGAAAGTTTGATCTAGCTGGTTTTAAAGGTATATCTATGCCTAGTCTTTTCTCAATCACTTTATAAGAGGAATTTCACATTGAATACAATTGATAAGGTGCCCTTTAGAAGAGGCTTCTCTTGACTTGAAAAATTAGTACAAGTAATTCACATTCTTATAGATAAATTAGAAATTACAGATAAGCAAAGAGAAAAAGTGAAACTACCCATAATTCCATTGCCTAGAAATAAACCCCATTAAAGCTCTGACATGGAGTGTGCTCTTCGCTGTGAGTAATGCTCAGAAAACTGGAGCTCCCTCCCTCCAAGAACCACTGGGCATGCGCAAGGATGTGACTCGTGAGCGTCATTCACTGACACTGCACTGTTGGACCTGATTTCAGAATCACTCGGGAGAGCCACGGTGAAACAGCAGCGGAATAATCTCTGTGGATAGACCATGCCTTCGAATTCTTTGGCCACACAGTTTTTAAAAGCTGTAAATGTTCTTTTGGACTAAGTCTGTGTGCTTCCTGCACAGTTCTGAACAAAGGAACTCCCGTTCCCTCACTGAAGATTGACTGCACTTCAATCTGGCACAAAAGTGATCAAATTAGACTATATTTGAAAGATAAAAGTTCCGCCTTTATTAGTACTTCAGACTGAACCCGTTACCTAAATGATTCCACAGTGACCATTCTAATACATAAATTTTGCAACGTAGTGGGTTTAATTTATATATTGGTAAGTCCCAAGCGAATGTAGAGAAGGGTGCCTGATTCCTAGCAAATGATTTAGTTAACTCATTTGGAAAACCTTTAGAAGGGAAATTGCTGCCCCCAAAGGCCTATCTTTTAACGCTTTAGATTCATATTGTCAAAATACGCATGATGAGACCCGCCAGCAATACTAAGGTCCTTGTAGGTGAAGAGCTCCAGTTTACTTTGCTGATCCTCTGTTACTGACTTCTTTTTCTCCCAACGAGTCCCTGATGCTCCGTGTTCCCCATCTCCAGGTGAACAACAGTAAAGATATTTAGGAGATCTCCCAGCTCTCTTTTCTTTCAAGGACAGCTATAGCTATTTCATTGTAACTGCAACTGTTTGTAGCATGTCATTGTACACTCAGTATCACATATCTGATTCTGCCAGGTCATTATTGTAATTATGCCTGCCTTAGAAACCCAGAACTCAGAGAAGGAAGATGACTTGCTCAAGTTCACTTAGCTATCAAGTAGCAGAGCCTGGATTTAGGTGCTACCGTATGACATTTTAAAACCTGTCCTTTAAACCATACTTGTCACACTTGTCAAGAGGCTTAGAAGACATGGGTGTCCTCAGATAAAGAAAATGGAAATGAAAACTTTATGCTCTTTTAGCAAGTGTTAAAATGTGTCGCCTGACCACAATGACTAACGGACAGACCTCTGAGCAGTAAACCTAAAGGGAAAAGGCTCAGAGAGGTCTGTAGACTGAGCTGGTCCATTCTGATGAAGCACCCAGCTAGCAAAGCTCTGATAGCTGCAGCTGCTAAAACTGAACTTTCCAACCATAACATGGTGACTCTGGGAAAAATATGATTCTTTTTCTACCCAGATACCCAACTAAATGCAGAGCACTTTGAGACATCGCTCAAATGACTGTATACTCCAGCTTGATCCTTTCAGTGTCTATCTTTTAACCGGAGTGGGTAACTACACTTGTGAAACAACAAGTTTTAAGCACAAAGAAAATGAAGACTTGCTACACTATAACCTTCTTTGTGGAAAGATTATTTTATTCAATCATGCAATTGGTAATAACCAATATTTTGATGGATTAAAATACCATTCCATTGCAATGATAGCTTTATCAACTGAGTAAAATGAAGCTACATTCTAGAATAGGAACTAAATACATTTTCTATGTCATAGCTTAAGGCATAAATATAGAAAGGACGGTCTACAATGCTAGACAGTGGGGTTTTCTATAAACTTCCAGCTTCTCCTCACGGAAGTCCTCTTCTTCCCCTGCTCTCCTAGGGATGTTGATCTCTCTGGGAGGCTGGGTTTTCCTGCGGTTTGAATGTTCGTGTTTAGATGAGAGTCTGCATAGTTCGTCCCTACTTACAGACTTGTTCTGTGTACCCCAAGGCTTTTTTCTCCTTCCCTTCACGCTCAGCATGTGTGGCACTAATTCCACATTCCCTTAAACAGAAAAAAAAAAAAAAGGTTGTATTCCTGCAATGTCATACATTAGTTTTATTTTTAAATTTGAGTCCTTGGTTCTATAATTTCTTATAAATTCTTCCAAATTTAAGAAACTACGTAGGTTACTAGTTAGTTAGAAAACATTGGAGAATAGAGGCTTAGATCTTTGTGGTCGATTATTCCTCTTATCAATGTGAACTATCCTGTTTTCTCCATTAAGCACTTTTCCGCTTGAATTTGTTTAGTCTGCTACTTCATTACTATACATACTTTCTTTTATTATGAGTAACCAGTTGCTCATACTTCTTTAATATCCCTTTATTCTGAAACTTCTGGGAAGGGATTTTTTAAACCTGGGGATCTGTTTTGTTTTGTGTGTGTGTATGAATAGGCATAACACACTAACATTTATTATGGTTACCAAATGTTTAAATTTATTCCTGCCTTCTTATTTTATGCATCCAATTTTCTAAGATTTCTAATCTTTTTAAAATGTTTATCTGTCTTTTGTTGGATTTATCAAGTCCTTAAATCTAGCTGTCTTTGGGGGGCTAATTTAGTTTATTTTGTGTTTTTCCTTGAACTTGTTCAAAAATTATCCATTGTTTTTATTCTTGTGACAATCCTTACATTTTTAGCATACATATTAAAACATAATTTTAACAATGTCCTGAATTAATCAGTATCAACAAGAACTCCTTTTCACTGTCTTGCTATCTACCCATCCTCTCTCATATTTTGATAAAGCTTAAAATTTTAGATCCAAAATTCTTTTTTTAAAGATTTTATTTATTTATTTCTAGAGAGGGAAGGGAGGGAGAAAGAGAGAGAAACATCAGTGTGCGGTTGCTGGGGACTGTGGCCTGCAACCTAGGCATGTGCCCTGACTGGGAATCGAACCTGCGATGCTTTGGTTCGCAGCCTGTGCTCAATCCACTGAGCTACGCCAGCCAGGGCTAGATCCAAATTTTTTATAGTTAATATACATTTAAACACACTTCAAACTCTAATTTATTTTATTACCCTACTTATTATAATCCTTTTTTATCTTGGATTCAAATTTTTCTTGCTGTGGCTTATATTCACTAATAATTCTTTCAGAGATTATTTATTAACTATAAACTCTTTTGAGCCACTGAACGCCAAACACTATAATCTGGCTCACTCATCTGGGATTCACCCCCTCATCTAGTTTGCCTTGTGCTCTGTAAAGCTTGCCACCTGAAAACTATGGTTCCAGTCTTCCAAAAGCTGGGTATCTACATGGAGCCTCAGTTCTGCCAAGCAGATGCACCCATGTGAGGCTCAAATTCAGCAGTGAAGGCCGGTACATAGAGAGCTGATCTTTGGTCAAGCACAATACTAAGGGCATCTGATTCCACTGGGGGGCTGTAGCAGAGTTTGTTGCATCCAGTTCTTAGCACCATGAACATTGAGCATTAAGTGGCCACAATCTTAGGGTTTTGCTGGCTCCATCCAGTGATTTGAGTACCTGCTCCTTCCTCTGGCTGTATAGTTCTGGTGATGTGGCTTGCTAGCCTCATTCTCTGACCTTCCGGGAGGTTCTCTGAGTTATGTAAAAGCCTTTAAAAGGTCCCTGTCTGCTTAAACTTGATAGAGATGATTCTGTGATCTGCCACTGAGAATCATAACTGAATCAAGTTTTATGTTTGAAAATATGTTTATTTTGCTCTTATCTTTGAATAATGAATTCACAGGGTGTAAAGTGCTAGGTTCAAGTATATTTTCCCTAGGAATGTTTATATTATTCCATTTTCTTCTTGCAACTTATATCTCTGCTTCTCATTCCCTAGTTAATCTGTTTCTTCTGGGAGTTTTAACAGTTTTTTCCTTGTCTTAAGTGTTCTGAAATGTGTCTTCTCTTTATCTAGGTGTAAGTTGATGCTGTTCTTTCTCCTTTTCTCCTACTTGTGCTCATTAAACCCATTTAGACTGGCATTTAATGCAGAGCAATTCTTCTCTGTAATTCTTTGCACGTTGCCTTCCATCTATTCTCTATGTTTTCTTCTAGATCTCCTAAGTGACTGATATCAGAACTTCTTGATCTATCCTACATACTTTAAAAATTTCCTCCAGACCCTCCAAGCCTTTATTTTGTAATTGCATATTATGTCCTATCTCTGTGCTTCTTAAACTTTCTTGTGCACACAAACCACCTCGGGATCTCAGTAAAAATTAATATTCTGATTTAGTACTTTGGCATGACTCCTGAGATTCACTATTGCTGACAGGTTCCCAGGAAATGCCAGAGCCACTAGTCTGCAAACTGTACTCTGTGTGGCAAGGTCCTAGGCAACGTGTGAAGCATCACAGGTACAGAAATGCCTGCTTTCAGCACACCGCTCCACAGTCAGCCAGCGTGAATTATCCTCCTCCACTCGCTAGCCACATGACCTTGGGAAAACTGACCTGTCTCTTTGAGAACCCACTTTCCTATCTACAAAATAAAGATATTGATAGCCATGTTTCACATTTCCTGCCATGATTAAGTGTGATTTTCAGCCAGCACACACCATAGGAGGCATGAAGTAGAAAAGGACAACCCCAGGTTTCTACTGTTGGGGGCGGGCTTTAATGTTGTCAGATGGACAGAAAGGACCCTGGTAGTCACATATCTGCCCCGTGGGGAGGGTTGTATTCTCTGCTTGACCTCAGCCATGAGGTTGTTCTGTGAGTTGAAGTGTCTGGAATAAAACACCCAGACTGGTTTCACCCCCACACAGGTGCAACCTCTCCCATAGAACAGAGGCAAGCACACTAAATCTCAATAAAGGACAATCTGCAGGGTCCTCCACAGAAAGAGAGAAAGAAAATTATTCCATGATTTGTGGAGTATATTGAAAGAACAGATTTCTGTAAAAATAATAAAGGCATTATTTAAAGTGGAAATTTCGAAAATTCATGAGCAGAGAGTGAGGATAAGAACCTGATATTTGGGGAAATCTTGCCCTAAAACCATTTGACAATTAGGGTTGTTCTGAGCGGCAGGGTGTGAGCAAAGGGAACAAAACGGGAAGGAAGGAAAGGCAGCGGAAATAAGGAGGGACATCAACATTTACTGAGTAGCTATGACAGGCTGGGCATTTTGCAAATGTCACCGTGGGATATGAGGTCTGCCCAAGCTGAATTCAGCTCCATGCTGCTCCCCCCCACCCCCCCACACAGGTGCCCGCGCGCGCACACACACGGGACTGTAGAAAGAACAGAGCAAACCACAAAGAGGATGAGTGGCCTCAAACAGTACAGTGAGAAGAGGAATCAGCCCAGACAAGTGTTCTTAATTTTTTTCACATATTAGAAATTTAATTATAGATATGTGTTTGGTTATAATCTTGCTGTTCACACATACAGAAACATTGGGTTACGGTTTTGCTGTCTGGAGGCCAATTTACTTCACAGGCCAACTTAAAGTTTTAGTCTTGGTAATAACGTTTTTAGAAACCAAGGAAGATATACCCTTGCCAGATCAAATACAAAAAGAACGGAAAAGGATCACTAGACTCCTGAAAAATTGGGCGGCAGTTTTTCTAAGAACAAATTTTAGCCTCCTTACTTCCCATAAGTATTTATAGAAAATTGCTTTGTGTTTTATTAGCCATGCTAATATCTCCCAAGAAGGAAGTCATGAATTAGACCACACAAAAAGATTCTGAGCCAAATGAGGTTTGGGAAAATTTTTACTTAGTTAAGGATTTTCACCAGGTTCCTTTATGAAAAAAAAAATCTAGACATTTAAAAGTGAACACCACTCAATATAAGGTATAGTTTGCTATATAACAGTTAAAAGGACTTTTCCCCAAGAATTGCTGTAAGTCATTTTCTCTGAGTGGGAGGGGTTGTGAAAGAGAGGCCTCCATCTATCTATTTCAGCTGAGGTTCACCTTTCTGGGATACATGAAAGGGGTGTGCAGCACCTGTTACACTGTGCTCTTCAGTAGGGTGCCTCTGGCCAGGTGGGCTGCATGCTACACCAGAACACATGTGGAGTATCTGGCCTTAGAGGGAGTTCAAATCTACATTTTTGTTCTTCCTTTCCTTCATCTGTTCTTCATCCTTCTCCTCTGTCCTTCCTGCCCTTCAGAGCTAGACTTACCTGTGACACTAACTCAGGGTGGAAGAGGTTCTCCTCAGGCCCAGAGTCTTCCTAACCTACTTACGGTTAAGTCAGATATATTTAAGGGAAAACAAAGCCCTGAATTCCACACCTAGAGATAAGAAGATTAAAATGCAGGCATCTGGGATCAAGATGAATACAAAGTGTTAGTAAGTTTCTTTCACCATATAAGTATTCCTTTTTTAAAAATTTATTTTTGATTTGAGAAGGACTCAGAAATAAATAAAAATACTTGAAAGATAAGGTCAGCACACACTTTTGGAAAGGAAATACCAACATAAAGTGGGACAGTTGCATATCTCACAAATCAACTTTTCCAGCTTCATAATTACACCCTAGACCAGCTTTGGTTAGTGTGATCTCAACTCAGGTTAAAAACAGTGGTGGCAGATGGAAAGCCTTCTTGTTCTGCCTGCTGGGTGTGTTCTTCTAAAAGCAGAGTCAGGGGAGGTGGAAGAAAAGAATCAAACCTGAATTTTACAGAACACTGAAAGATACTGACAGAGTTAAATAGAAAAGACTTAATAACCAAACCGACTTGGCTATAAGTCACACTCTATCACTGAACTCTTCTAAACTCTGGTTTCCTGCAAAATCAAGCTCCTAATACACCCCTCAAGGCTGAGAAATGATTAATTGGCATTTAGCGTGGTGCCTTGGATACAGCATTCTATCAGTCAGCTGTTGCTATATAACAAACATCCCCTAAATTTAGTGCTATAAGAGCAATGAGATTTTATTCTCATACTCATAGATCCAGCATAGGCTAGAGTGATGATTTTAAGCTGCAGGTATTTGGGGAAGCTGAGCTGGTTCTGATCAACATCTTTTTTTCCCTGGGACCTGCAACTCCCTAGGGCATGTTCTCACTGCAGTGACAGAAGCACCACCACCCAAGCACGTTTCACTAACACCCACTGGCCCAAGACAATCACATGGACAAGCCCAGCACCCATGGGGCAGTGGGCGGGAGAAAAGAGTAGATGCTGAGCAAAAACACAAACTATTACAGTAGGTTCTGTTCTTTATATTAATTCATGTCTTGGCATATGTAAAAATATACCCATCCCCATTCCAAGACCCTCAGAAATCTGAATCACAATGTCAGGTTCAAAGTCCAGGACCTTGTGATCTACATCAGTTCTGAATGTAGGTCTTCCTGATCCAGAGACTTCTTAATGAAATGATAGGTTATCCATATAGAACACACCCTACATACAAAGGTAGAACAGTAGGATAAAAGCAAAAAATCCCATTAGGAAAAAAAACAGAAGAACAGGAGACACGTAAGTCACTATTTCATAGCTATCCTGAAATCCCGCTAAAGAAAATGTTACCAGATCCCACTATGGTGAGGATGGGAAATGTTTCTTGATTACACCCTGATTCTGCTCCTGAAAGTGATTCCCCAATTCACTGATTTCCATCGCTCTGGGACCATCTTCCTTTATCATATCCTCCTTGGTTGCTTTGGAAAAGGGCATTGGAAGACATTACATTTTTTTGGACACTGTGCCGTTTTTCCAATCTGATTCCTTCTAGGACCTTTAATATCTCTAATGATGGTGCTCTTTAGTTCAGACCGGCCATGTTTTCTCCAATATGGTTCTTTCAAAAACATTGTAAGTTCCATACATTGTGGTGCCGAACTCCACGACACTCATGATTCTTTTTGAGACATGCCTCTCTTTGGAGACTCAGTTACAAATACTTTAGAGATTTCCAGCATCAATAGAACCAAGACCTTAATCTTTGTATAAACTCATTTGTCCATGTAAGAGGATCTAGTAGGAACCTTAATCATTTCAAAAGTCTTAGCAAAGCACCTCACAACCACAGCCTTGAATTAATCTTGACTCTGAGGCAATGTCTTACTGGCAGTACCCTGAATTTGTTCTTTTTCTTGACACTATGTCATAATAGCCAAATGCCTTTGGTGAGGAATAGTTTCATTTTCTATTTCCATTGCCACTGACATGTATTTTTAAATCCATTTATTAGACAGAACCTGATTTCTCTACATGAGTAAGGGGCTATCATTCATATCATCATTCTCACAAAGACTATATTGGAAGTGCACGAAGCCCTCCGAATGCAGACTTCGATCCTTTAAATGTTCTCCCAGACTATGGCTAAATCTAAGATAACACAGGGAATTTATAAAGCAAAAGTAACAGAGATTCAGCAAGAGGAACAAAATTAATGATTCCACTTCAGGCAAACGATCTGTTCTTGGTGCTGGTCTTCCCAAAGCAATAAGAGAAACTTAATAAAGAGTTCCAGAAAATGTTCATGGACCAAATCACTGCAACACAGTGAGCATTATTGATGAATTAAGAACAACTACCAATTATTATACCTGGAACCTTGGTGTGAAGAGAGCAATTAACTGCCACTCGTTAACAAATCCAAAGGAAATGAATGAGCCTAATGGATGCTGTGTAATTATGTGAAAACATACCTTATTACGGGCTCATTGGGGACTGGAAACTCATGCAGTCTCCTCCGTAGATCTTCATGGATTCACATATGGAATTGTAAAATATAAAGTGAAATATAATTTCTTAAAGCCATGCTTTTGATGCCATCTTTGTCATTCTTGGCACGCAGAAGGGGTCTCTGATTTCCTCTCAAATAAGACGAAGAGTCTAATGTAGAAAGCCCTCACAACAGTCCCTTACAAATACAGGCCATTCCCTCATACACTTTTGATCCCTTCTCGACTCCCTGTGGCCTTCTTCACCTACTATTATCTCCGACCTCAGTGTGACAGTTGTGCTGTTCCATCGACCTCAGGTCTAGCCCCTTGTCTTTTGGAGCCTTATTCCAATGCTATCTCTTCCATAAAGCGTTTCTTAATTACATTGCTCTGAATTATTACCTTTTCGTAGTGCTCTGTTTGCCTCTCATTTGGGGATAATCACAATGTAATGCATTTTACTAGAGACTGATATACTGAAGTCTATTAACCATGCTGGACAACAGGCTTCCTGAAGGAGCATATGGGCTTTACCCCACTTTATCATTTGCATTTGATGTTCATTGTTCTAAATTTGATTTAATGAGAGATTCTAGCAATTGAATCATTTAGAAAATGATTCTGACTGAGAAACAGCTCAGACCCCTTAGACAAATATACCCATCACCCCATAGACTTAGCTCAGTTCTTGATTTTCCTGAGCCGTAGCTCTGCAGTCAATCCCGTGATCTCTAAGGTCTTCAGAATGATCTTATATAATTTCAATCCAAATATTCCAGTTGGAATACTGCTAGCAATAGTAGTCACGGGAACTCTCTAAATATGCACTGGATCATTATGCAAGTGGGGAACTATGAATATGCTTGTATACATCTGTATATGTAGGTAGAAGGTTTTTCAAAGGTTCTGAGGCTAGCTACAGATGGCTGACTAATCGACCAGAGTAGAAAAGCATAAACACTTATTTATCAAACCAAATAAATTGAAAAAGAGTAATTCTTGGTACCTTAAGTTATTCCCTATACTTTCATTGCTATTACTCTCCTAAACAAGTTAGGAGCTCTTATAATAAAGTGTGTTTTAGGAGTGGCCGCATTCAGGAGTTGTCAGCTGTAGATAGTTGCACACGTTTCCTATTCCGCCAAGCCTCGTTGAACTCAGCTTTCCCGGATCAAAGTGGCCTAGAGATAAGTATTAATAGATGTTTGGAAGACTCCTGTTTGGGTCCCAATGCTGAGGTTAAGTGAAAAGGGGCAATGACAGCAGCTTTTCTGAGATGCAAGGCTCTGTTTTGTTACAGTTGCCTTCCTCTTGTCATCTGCATCTGTTAAAGCGGCCAACCCCAGTGACAGACAAGAAGTAAATGTGAGATTTAACAGATTTGTTCTTGAGCAACCGATCTTGCATAACAAGACTGGCAGCACACTGTCAGTTTTGTGTGTCCCTGGTCTCTAGACCTTTGCACTCCCTCCCAAGCTGCAATTCTGCTGACCTGTTATCCCACACAGAAAAGGAGAAAATGCTGGCTTGCACGATGCTTTCTGTAGCATGGCCCAATTTACAAGACAGGGACTCAGTGTTTCAAATGCATTTCTTTTTCTAATTTGTTGAAGTGGGGCTAGCTAGCTAGATGAAAAATACTACAATTTCTTAGGCTTAAAGTACAGCTAGAACTACAGATAACGCTCCTCCACCAGCACGGTAATGTACACAAAATGGTAAAGTGATAAAGAAGGAAATGATGGGGCATCTTTACCATGGAAATAGGGGCTACGTTTGTGTCACACATCGGTACGCAACTGCAAAATCTAAAATTCACCAACTGGTTAACCCATGACCAGTAAGATCTTACAGGTTTATCCAATGAAAAAAATGTCCTTTGTGCATTTTTCTGCAGCTTTCCTTATTTGTTTTTGTTTATATGTGATGATGAAATAGTCTTTGAATTTATCCCACTCTGAGACAGAATTCCTTAAGGTGTTTAGGAAATAATTTGATTTCAAAGTCGGTCCTGTTATCCTAGAATAATGAAAAAATTATCAGTTATAATATCAAGTCTTAATCTTTCCATAAACCTAATATTTTAAATATTTATTATTTACCAATTCCTTTTTTCACTGAACCATTTTTCTCCCTTTCATATATCAGACAGAGCTCATTTGTCAGAATAAAACTAATATGGATACCTTTCTTTATAAAATATTTAACAGAATGGAAAAAATGAAATAAGACATTAGTAGATCAGTTTATTTGGCTACATTTTTTTTTGTCCACTGCTTAATGGCATAACCACCCAAACAAGCACAGGAGGGGAAGACGCAGGTATGTGCATTCACTCACTGTCTCCTAAACCTCATTTGTTTGCAAAGGCCATATTTTATTCATATCAGATTTGAAAAATAAATGGAATTCTCCTAATTTATCTGTCTTTCTGACAGTGAAGACAGACGGAAGATAAAACTTAATCACAGGAAAATGCTATAGGCCAGAAAAAAGGGTACTCTGCTGTGGCCAGTGGCACAGACATTAACTAATGCAAATGCCTTTCCAGATCCCCCATCCTAGTATGTATGCAAATCCTAATAGTATCCAGCAGATGGCGCAAGCCTAACTCCAAAGTCTTGAAAACCAGCAGTTCACATCCTGAAGGATGTCAAATACCGAACTATAGAACAAAAAAAATTGTTGTATAACTTTTTTGGACTCTTCAATTTTATCTCATTATTGTAGTTGAACATAATCCTAGATTTAGGCATCATATTCTTCTTTTGTTCTCCATTTACTCTATCACAAAAGTAAACCTGGTTACTGCTCGTTAAAACCGTCAGCCAAACAAAAATAACCAGAGAATACACACATATTTATTCTGTTCAGTTTGATCAGCTGGACCTATTTGTCTGCCAATTCACAATTAACATACCCAGATCTATTGTTTTTCCATATGATTTATTCATGTACTATAATTAAAGTAAATGGAATTGACAAGTGTGGAAGACTTTAAAATGGGAAGGAAAAAAAATCTAGTAGTCTTTAACAATGTCAAGAGCTCCCTTGTTTATTGATTGACAGTTGCTAACTTTTGCTTCAAAATTTCTTAAGTTTTTGTGAGCGATACAAATGTAATTGTGTCTTACATAATATTCAGAAGGAAAAACCTTTTCTCAATGAACAGGTTTGAACAACTACTCAAGAGGACACAGATTTTTATTGCAATGTTAATTGCAGAAGCAGAAAACTTTGTAGGAACGAAAACAGGATGCATTTCACAAGTGGGCAGAAAATTCTACAGTGGTTTATTTTCCCACAAGACCATTGTCCCGGCATTAGGTGGTAATTTTACAACATCGTACAGTTCGTCCCAGGAAAAGCTTAGAATGACTATAGAGTAGATCCCTTCGGGCAAATTAAGAAGCTAAAATGGGCATGCGTTTCCCAGTATTATATTAGCATGTGTGTTTTCTTGTGACTATAACTTAGACCTACTCTCTTTACTGCAGCTAACATGTTCTATTGTTAGTTGTGTGTTATATATTTACTTCTTTAACTAGACTGTGAAGTCCGTAAGAATGCACATTCTTCGTGACACCCCCGGTGCCGGCGGGGCCCGATGCATAGAAAGTATCCAGTGATGCCTATGGAGTAGAAATGTGCTCAGTTTATTAAAATGGCCATTCAGTCAAGAAAATTCAGCTTAAACCAGTGATTTTCAACCAGTGTGCTGCAAAAACTTTTAAAACATGCAATACCTGACTATTTAGTAAGGGGCACCTACCTCTTTTCACTTACATTGTCAGATTTAAAAAATGACAACAGCCACACAACAGTAGCTGTCTGGTGTGAATGTTGGTCTTGAATCATAAATACATAGGTCATATAATAGAGTGGCACCTTATTGCTCACATCACATAATAAGGTCATGTCTGACTGGTTAATTCTTGATATCAGAAAATCTTTTTTCTTAAGATTTTATTTACTTAATTTTAGAGAGAGGGGAAGGGAGGGAGAAAAACATCAATGTGTGGTTGCCTCTCATGTGGCCCCCACTGGGGACCTGGCCCACAACCCAGGCATATGCCCTAAGTGGAAATCAAACCAGCAACCCTTTGGTTCTCAGCCCATGTTCAGTCCACTGAACTACACCAGCCAAGGCCAGAAATTCTTATATACAAGTATATAAGTATACAAGTATAGTCAACTGATTTTTTAAAAAGCTACATTGGAACAAAAAGGTAGGTAATTAATATTATTTTGGGGTAAATTAGTAAAAAATATATCCATTTTTGTCAGTTGGCAAAAATATAACATATTTTTTGGTGTGCTGCAGAATTTCAGTAATTAGCTCATGTGTGCCCTCAGATGGAAAAGATTGAAAATTGCTGGGCTAACCTGTCATGTGTAGGTGTTGTGCACAGATTTTCTTGCTCATCAAACAGTGGGTGACACTTCATGAAGAAGGAGTCTTTCAGCTCAAATTTATACTGAAAACTAGAGATGCTTTTCCTCCAGGATGATCTGGCTCCCTTCATCTACAGAACACAAGCCACGTATTTGCATGGGAAAGAAAATGAAGAAGGTCTCCAACCCCAGTGCCCTGGGACTTAAATGTGGTTGAAATGGCCATGAGTTTGTTCAAACCAGCATCGTCAGCAGCCTCACACAGAAAGTAGATGGTACATTCCTCTCGGTTGATCCCTCCAGCAAGGAAATTTTTTCCTACTGTTTTTAGGTGTTTTTTCATAATTCCACACAAACACTTTTACTCAGTTTAGTTTTCCCTTTTTCTTAACATATTTTGCATTTGCTAAAACTCATACTGAAAATAAAAAGAGGGAGAGGAAAGCCCATTGAGGAGGAACGTGTTAACGTAAGGTCATAAGACAGTGGTTGAGGCAGGGGTAGTATCCCCATGAGTCATGTGAACCCCACCTATCTTGAGGCTGGCTTTATTTTTTAAAAAAATCCTAAAAGCAAATGGGACAACTGTAATAGCATAATCAATAAAATATATTTTTAAAAATTTCTAAAAGCTAGATACCTCTCCTCCTCCCTCTCCTTCTCCCTCTCCTTCTTCCTTCTCCTTCTCTTTTAAATGTGTTTAAAATTCACACAGTAGAAGATGCTGCTATTCGTTTCACTTTGTACAATGGTACTTAACTTCAACCTCTACAGCTGTCCCTCAGTTGTCTTTCCCAGAAGAATATCAGTTTTTATTCCTTTCCAAAAATGTTCTAGGCATATACAAGCACATCCACATTTATACATGAGTATGTTTTTAAAATGGAATCCTACTCCACACGCTATTCTACAAGTTGCTTTTCTTCAATGCACACTACTTATTTTCATGCCGAGTAGTATGTCATCATGAGTTTGCACCATAATGTATTTAAGCAAGTCCCCTGTTGACCAACATTCAGGTGGTTTCCAATTTTCCATGTCTGGACGGTGCTTCTGTGCTCCTCATTTTATCCATCTTTGCACACTTGCATGAGCATGTATGTAGGGAAATTTACCTGGTAGTGAAACTGCAAGGTCGAAGAAAATTCACATTTTAAATTCTGCTGGGTATTTAAACTGCCCCTCGCAAACAGTGCATCACGTGATTTTGCCACAAACAAGGTGCATGAACGCTCTTCTTCCTCATCAACCTCCCTCCCTCTTTTAATCCTCAGGAAAAGAACCCCAGATATATTTTACTAGCTCACAATTATTCAAGGTATTATAAATATTGATAGATCACTTGTAGAAATGCAGGAAAGACAGGCAACAATGCTTATTCTTTACACATTATATATGACTACAGTTTGTGCTATTTTTATTATATAATTTTTGTAACAACAAAAGTCAAACACTTGCTGTAATGAAACATAGAAGAATAGGAATATAATCAATATATGTATAAATTCCACTTTTCTCTGTCTCTGAGTCTCCTGCTTGCTGAGGTATAAAGGAAGCAGGTTGTTGGCTTCAACCAGGGAAAAAAAAAAAAACAAACCTATTACCCATAATTCCTTACAGCATATGTGCTTCGTGATGCACCAATGACAGTACGATAAATCTGCTGTGCGTGAAAGCCCAGCATAGCCCAGTTAGGAAAGTGGCACTCGGCAACCTGTGTCACCATACATCACCTGGAGACACTGCTCCGGAGAGTGACACTGCTCTGATTTTTCTCTCTTTTGTCACTGGCTCCTCCAGACATCACTGTCTCATTGAGTGTAGCTGAGTCCTGGCCAAATTTCCCTTTTCCTGCCTCCTTTCACTACTTCGACTCCAATAAATCTCCTCCCTCTGGCAGGAAGGGTTGAATATACAGCCTATTCCCCTGCAGTGAGCAAGACCTGAATGGAGATAAGCCAGCCAACAGATGTCTTGCCACTGGTCCCTTTTTATAGGGCTCAACATAGTCTCTGAGGCACCAGAAACCACACACCTGGCGTGGACCCCTCCATTCCTGTTCCCCACTTTCCTGAAGTCTACTTCCTCTCATGCTTACATGCTGTATTCCTGCCAGGAATGTCCCATGGGAAATAAGTAGTGAAGACAATGTCTAGTCTGGCGTACAAGGTCTCCATGATCCACCCCTTTCTTTTCTCTTTTTTCCCTACACTGGTCTCACCCCTTCACACCCATTCATCAGTCATATTGAATGACTTTCTATTTCCCAACAAGTTTTCCGTTCCTGTGCCTATAACCCTTGTTCCCAATATAACTCAGCCTAAAACACATGTCTTCCCATCTGCTCATCTTTCAAAACCCAGGTCAAACAGAACTGCAACAGGGAAGACTTCTCTCTCCCTCTACCTCCTCCCTCACACCCTGAAAGAATTGATCGCTTCCTCCTCTGACCCAGCACCACACTCTATAAAATTCTACCACAGCACCATTTTATTTTATAAAACTTGCTAAACTCAAGGGCAAGGTCATTTCATCAGCACCTACCTCAATATCTCTTGCTCAGTAAAAGTTTGTTTGATGAATTAATCTCTTGAAAAGAAAAGAAAAAGTGCTAGCACATCTTTGTAGTTGTATGTAAATAATAGTGATCAGCCATTCTTTTTCCCAAAGTGCTTCATGTAATTATATGTGGCTTTAGATAACATTTTGTTTATAGGAAATGCTCCTATAGAATAACAAAGTGAATAATTCCACATGGGGGAACAATACAGATAAATCTACAACATGGGCTATAGCGCCTGGTACCCACGTCCCCTCTCCTTGGCCCACCTCAGACTGCAGCCACAACTAGACTGGATAGAGAGATGCAAGGGGAGCCTGTGTGCATTCTTGCCCAGGGCATCCTCTGATGCTCTTCAACCTCTAGGCCCGTGCAAGTGCAGCTGGAAGCAGAGGGAGTTAGTGCCCTCTTTCCCAAAGGGAGTGTGCAGATACATGCTTCAGACTCCTTTCTCGCAGGTGGACAATTCCAAGGGCATCCTGGGTGCTTCACAGAAGTCCAGGCAGAATTGAACCCCAGTCCTTACAGTGGCAATGTCAATAACACCCTCCTAATTGGCATTTACTTCTTTCACTTTGTCTTCCTGCTCCCTCACTTCCATTTCATAAGATCACCTTCTAGAAACTACTAGCACAAAAGTGTACATCTCAGGCTCTGCTTTCAGAGAGCCTACACTACATTGGCCATGAGACTTTGTCCTGGACAATGAACCAGCCCACTCTCTGCAACACAGCAGTGCATGAAAAGATGTAGCAGGCTAGCTTGAGCGAGGCCTAGGAGACATATCAGTTAAAGGCAACATATGGTTCCAGATTGGATGCTGGTTTGGAAAAGTCAGATATAAAGGACATTTTTGAGACAATTATAAAAATGTGAATATGGTCTTGTACTTGAGATGAAAATATAGTGAAGTGGAAAAATAGGTATTGTTAACTAAAGAAGCAAATTACAAAACAAAAACATATATATATATATATATATAAATTATATATCTATCCCAAAAGATATAAAAATATTTAAAATGAACTGGAAAGATATACATAAAGGCATTGACTCTTCAATCTCTAGGTACTTGCAATAATTTTTTTTTTTGTTATTTTTTGTTTGTCTACATTTTCTAATAGTTTACCACACACATACACTGCTTCTGTATTAAAAAAAAAATTTAGGCTAATGCTATGTCCAACTTTCAACCCATTGTTTTGTTATTCGAGGACAGTTTCTGCACAGTTTAGTGATAAATGAGTCTGACAAACAAAGAAAAATGTAAATAGGCTGAGGAGGGCCCCCAGGATGCACTGTGGCAGGATGAGAGCATACAAGCCAGGACCAGCTCCTGTGCAGACAGGATCCCACAAATATGGGAGTCCAATTCTCTGTGAGTGTTATTCATCCCTCCCTGTAAACTCATTGACATGCACTCATTGAGATACTCAGAGAAGGCAAACATATCCCTGAGCCCAGATGGAGGAAGATGCTTGTTCTAACCCGCATTTTGTAATTCGTAATTGCAGGGATTAGGAGCCAGCCTTCCTGCTACTAACTGCACCTGATGGGACTCCAGGAGGCACTCCCACCACGACCTGCACATTCTCTAGAATGGCTATCCTCCCAGACACTTCATCTTTTCCCAGCCAGTCCCCCAAAAAGAAAATAAATATTTGTAGATTAAAGGAGAACTGCCTTCTCATCTTTTACAGCTGCCGGCGTGCAAGCTGTTAAGCACAGTGTTTAATGGACAGATACTGTTTGGCTGTAGACCTGCATTCAGATGAGTTTGGATTCAAGGTGCCAGGAGATAAAGATCTGAGAGTGGAAGATCTGGACTGCAGTTGGGTTCATTTATAAAAGAGGCTGTTAAAGGTCAACTGTGTTTTCCTGTGCTGGAGATAAAGAGATGCTATTAAAAACAATTGGAAAGTAATTCATAAGGGAGCAGGAAGTCACTCAGGTTAAATTAATTTGTCTTTCTGATAGCGTGGTATTCATGATGGGAAAGTAAAGCGACCTGAAATCAAGATCTCTCAGAAACAGCCATTGATCATGTCTTCCGTGCAAAGCCACTAGAATGCGCTCCAGGTTCCAGGACCACCGCTTCTATCTGATCACAGCATCCCCGGAGCTCATGCAGCCGCTTCCCAGTCTGAGAATTCGCCATTGTCCCCTAAGGTTTGCAAGTGCAGTGGCATTTCTGTGGACACGCTGGGGTGCCCGAGCTTGCTGACATCTCCCCGTTGCCTCCGATGAGCTAACAGTCAGGCACCAGGACAACTCATCGTGCACATGACCCCACTTTCTGACATTTAGCAACATATTAGAACATTCTAGCTCGCCAGACTCAACTCACAACCTCCCCTCCTCCCTGTCCTCATGCCAGCACACCCTTGTTCAAACAAACACATACCAGGACGGAAATGGTTTGTTTATCCAGAGAATATATCTACAACTATGACTGGCAGGCTGTTTAATTCTGCATAGAAACACAATATGTTTTCCCTGTTCCTCTCCTTTCAGGGAAAATCCTTTCATGCAAGCACTACAAACTTCCCTTCTCTTCCCAGCACATCTCCTGACGCAGGCTGGTGGTACAACAAAGGGTGATGCTGTTAGTGCCTGGAAAGGGCAAAGCACTGAGACACACCTTTATCTTCCTCCGGGCAAGATGGGGGCCGAGTCTCTCTGCTGCCAGGCACAGGGATGAGCAGGGGCAAATGCACTTCATCAGACGGTGATCTTGTGTAGACAGCCTGGGTCTTATCGGCTTCTCCCCTTCTTGTTGCCAGAGGAAAACTGCTTGTTGCTCTTCTTTCTTTCTTGGGCTTGGAAATTAATTGGGGTTTTTATTTCCTGAAATCACAGGAATTATGAGCAATTGCCTGCAAAGGTCTGTCTGCAAGCAACCTGCATTTCTAGACACACACTAATTATAGCCCAGTGCAGTGAGCTGCTCACCCATTTTCCAGTGTCAGCCAAGGAGAGACAAAGAGGGCTGGAGGCAGTTAATGTCACACATTTACCGCTGCTGATCATTTGCAGGTTTGAATAACAGCTTTGTAATTCAGATTCTGCACTAAAAAGGCTTTCCAGATCAGGTATCACAAGGTTTCTCTGAGCCTGTCGCTTTCAAAAAAACTAGTGATGCAGACATGGTCAGCATTAACTAGCACTAGGCTGGATGCACCGTGTTCATCCTCAGACTTCATGTGTGTGACCTTAATAGGACATGCTCGATACTGTGATCAGTGGAGAGAAGCCCAGAAATGGAGGCTACTGGCAGACGAAGGCCCCCCTCCTGTAATGGAAGCTAATGAGAAACAACAACACGTCATGGAGAGAACCAAGAATAACAGCAACAATAGCTACTCTGATTGGGTACCTGCTGTATGTCATATACTGTACTGCTATCTCATTTAATTCCTAAAAGCATTCTGGGAAGAGGGGATTATTGTTTCATTCTCTAGTATTCAAAGAATTTAAGTGAAGCTAAGTTAGTAATCTTTAAGATTAAATGCCTGGCAAATAGAAGAGACAAAATATACCCGTGCTGTTTGCTCTGTGCTGGGTATCTGGAACCACCTCCTGTGACTCAGAGTTTACCAATGAAAGTGATTTGAGAAATAACTGCAGTGTACTGGGTACATTCTTCTTGTTTTGTCTGCCCAACTCCCCTTCCATTTTAATGTGGAATCAGCCTCCATGTCTTCTTGGGCATGCCTCTCCCCTCACATCCAACCATCTCCTTAACATCGGAGCCACTCTCTTATATGCCCTCCACCCCTCTGCCCACTTCCGATTAGCCCAGAGAGGGACACCTGCCCAAGCCAGGCCAATTCCTAGGACCTCCCATCCCTAGGCTGCAGTTATTTGTGGATGGGCATGTGAAACAGCAATAGGAGTAAAAAAATATATCAGTATTCTTTTATGTGTGAAGCATTTTAGATGTTAACTCATTTTCAAAAACAATTCTGTGCTGTAGATACTGTTGTTATCTCCATTTTGCAGAGGTGGAGAGTTAAATCCAGATGGTTAGACATCTTGTCCAGAGTCATATAGCTAGAAAGTTGCAGAGCTGAGACTTAGTTTGTATCAATCCGCTATTGCCATAGCAATGCTGGGTTAACAATTAAGTGGCTTAGCATATCATGTATTATCCCAGATCTGGCTGACCCAGTCTGGGCTCTGCTGTCTGCTCTGATGATCTTGGCTGAGCGCACTCACATGGCAGGTCAGCTGCGGTCAGGAGATGTGGCCTGGACCAGGCTGGGTGGGTAGCTGTGCTCCATGCATCTCTTATCCCTTCTGTGGATTTGAGGGCTGGCCTGGACAAGCACTTCTTACGGAGTAGCCAAAGAGCAGGAGCACAGATGGAAATAAGCGACCTCCCGAGGCCCGGGCTCAGAATCAGCACACTGCTGTCTCCCCCTTATCCAAACATAGTCAAGTAGTGGGAAATGTAGTCCATCTTTTTTGAGGAGAACTTCCAGTCAAAAGCAAAAGATAAAGATTCAGGGAGATGTGAAGAATTGGGACCAGTGCCACAATCCACCACAGAACCCCATGTGTTTCTTCAGGAATCTCCCACCTCAGCCCCGGGGAATTTCAGTTGGTGGTCAGTAGCTGACGGCAGGAGGTGTGAAGCTTGAGGCTGTCAACCCCCACACTTGCCAGCATGCAGAAGAAGCTGGTCCGCAGAGGGGTGCGGGGAGAGATGTGGAGACAAGACAGACAGTCCCAGGACAGCCGTGATGCTGGGACCAGTTGATCTAAGCCACAGCTGTCTCCCTGCCTTCCCTGTCATTTGGCTGTTCAAGCCTGTTTCTTATGGCCTCACCTTAAACTCTTTTAATTTAAGGTTATTTTCTGTCAAACATTACCCAAAGAGTCCCAAGCAATAGAATACACTGTAAGTGAAAAACAAAACAAAACAACAAAAAAGATACCAGACTGCAGTTCATGTTAACATAATTTCTTCAACATACATTTTATGCATCTACTGTCTGCAGTGGACTATGTTGAAAACTGGGGGTCAGACAGAATGGGTATGGTTGACTCTCCGTCCTCAGGAGAAACAACACATACACAGCTTGTGACACTGCAAGATGAGTCCCATTGGCTCCTAAAAGAAGACAGGGGACCGGGTGGGATTAAACTCTGACTTGGGCAAAACAGGAATGCCTCAGAGAGGAATCAGTGCTGTCAAGTTCAAGTGATTAGGAGGATGTCCAGAATCGGAGGGGAGGCAGGAGGTGGGTGGTAGGGAGAGGTTTGGTGAGGGGAGTGGTGGCAGGTGCAATAAGCAGTCACAGAGGCCTGACACTCCATGATATCTGATGAGGGGATCAGAATCACATGGTGACGGATGAGGAATTTTAAAGTGAAAAGTTGCTAGGAAGAATTTGTCAGTGTGCCACTGAGAATTATGCGTGGCTGGCAGAATTGTTCTGCCCTACTTAACAGACACTGTGTCCCTAGGGGGCCATGGGCTGTGGAGAGTGTCCCTTGAGATGGTCCCGCTCCTTTTATCCTGGCACTGAGCTCGAGAAGCAGTGTTTTCTTCATAATTTGGTTTCCCACATAGGCTGTCCTCTAGGGAAGGAAGGCACTAACCAGACAATCCACTTGGCCTTTCTCTTTCTTAGCATATGTTTTAAGAATGACAGCCTAGTTTATAAAACAAACTCTTGAGAGTCTCGTTTGCGGTTAGGACTCTTTATTTTACAGAAACCCAAAATAAGTGAAACAAAAAGAGTTTCCCAGAAAACTGTCAGTCTGGCTTTGAAAGAAGGAACTTCAGGCCCCAGAACTGGGCGGGGCCTTCAGGACATGGGACCTGGAACTTCGTGTTCTACTCTCATCATTTTTCGGGGGATTTTTTTCTGAGGTCACATATTTACAGTCCACAAGCAAGAAGAAGGAGAAATGATTTTGCTAGTTCCAGCTGAGCAAATCCTAAATAAGCATCCCATTGTTCAGGTTTGGATGAATACATTCCTTTGTGGGGTGCCAGAGGAATGAAATACAGTGATTGGCCCAATTCAGGTTCATGTGGCCAAAGATGGTGGGAATACTGTTCCAAACTTTGGGGAGGTGGGGAGGGTATTCTCTTGGACAAACAAAATCAATGTGTCACCGCTTTTGTTTATCCTGAACCAATTATGCGTTATGGCCCCAGGCTAACGTGAAACTGAGTCTGAACCTACAAGGTGGAGGACTAGGCCCCAGAGATGGCCCAGCCCATTTTTACTCTGGCACCACTCTTTTTGAAGTCATGATTTGATATGATACAAATTGAAAAGTGTTTGGAAAGGTCATAAATTAACTCTGCAAAGTTTAACTCTGTGGGTAGGATAATTAAATTTTTGTACCAAGGTGGAAAACTCTGGCTGAGCACCAGATGAAAACAGGGAATAGATGTCTCTACCTCCCTGGCTTCCTTGGAGAGGCACTCATGTACATGGTGGCACTGACACAGAAGATTTTAGCAGTGTTCCAGACGCCCAGGGTAAGGGTGACAAGAGGAATAGCATGCCCAGAGGATGTCCAGCCATTCTCCAGAGTTCAGTTCAGGCAACTGGCAACTCTTCCTGCCTTACCCCCGCCCCACCCAAGAAGTTCAGCATTGTGTTCAAACTGGCACAGGAAGCCTCAGGACTCACACAGGCAAAGGTCAACAACTTTCCACCATTTCTTTTAGCCTTTTGTAAAACCAAGAAGTACTTAGGCAGATCAAAAACAGCTACTCATATAGTACTTGGTAAATGGAGGATATTTAAAAGCATGGCCAATAACCCAGAGTTTTGAAAGTGAAGCATGAAACATAACGAGAAAAGCAGTGACCATCAGAAGACAAAGCCCCTGTTGCTCATTTGGGCACACTCTTGAGCAAGCATGTCCTCTTCCATGACGTTTCCTCGTCTGTGGAAAGAGCCTGTTGGACAGGACAATCTGTAGGAATCTTTTTACGCTGAAAGACCTACAGTTTCACTAGAATCCCAACCTGTCACCAGATTAATGCCTAGTGTTTTCCCAGTAGGCTTCACTGTTAGTGGAGATGATGGGAACACTGGTATGGGAGCAGTGTTTATATGCAACAGGGCACAGCCTGCAAAAATGGAACCATCTTCTGGAGGGCGGGTCTCTTGTAGTAACAGGCTTCCCTCCTAGGTGAGTGTTCTAGGAACCCATCTGTAATAGTGCACCCACCGGTGGTGTTGTGAGAGCTGTGTTCAGCTTCAGTGAATTTTTCTGAAGCCTCCACACATTTGCCCATTTCATGATGGGTGGTTTACACGCGTACCTGTCCACACCGGCACTGGGTGTTCTTGACCAAAAACAGCATGATCCCAGTGCCTCACCCTCCCTATTCACCCTATCTCACCCAGAGCAACTTTTTTTCCCCCTGGATGGAAAAAGTCCTCAAAGGGAAATGTTTCGCTGATGTGGAAGAGGTGAAACAAACAGACCAAAAAACAAAGTGGTAGAAACACTAAAAGGCATCAAAATCAACAAGTTTAGAAACTTGTTCTGAACAGTGGAAAAGACGTGTTAGTAGGTGCATTTCAGCAAATGGAGAGTATTTTGAGAGTGACTGAAATTTAAATGTAAGAATACACAATGTTTCATAAATAAATTCCATTTGGGGGGGTCCCTCCTCACACTAAACCATCCCCAGTAATTGATTTAGACAGCCTAGAAAAGCATTCAGAGTTTGGCATTTGGAACCCCCAGATCTATGTTGAAATCATGCCTCCTCCACATTACCTGGTGTGACGGACATTGCGAACAGAGAATCACTAGGACGTGCCTCCTGCCTTTCAGGTGTAGGACACTCAACAATGGCTCCTTGACTTTGAGTCCAGGAGAAGTAGCATGGTGAGCTTGCCACATCTGGCCTTATACATCCCAAGACAAAATGTGCAGGAGTCAGAAAGAGAAGTGAGAATGCAGGCCAAGTGTTACAGAATTTTAGTTGGAAAAAAAATGGTTATCTTTTTTGTTCTTTTAGCAATGAGGGCTAAGAGCTAAAACAGGTAGATGGGCTCTGACACACAGATTAACAGTGGCCTCAAAAATGCTGTTTCATAATGAATGGGACGGGGAGGCCCTTGGGGCACAAGTACAATTCTAATATCCTGTCGACACTGAAAATCCGGGGCAGAGCTGAATGAGCTGCTGTGCCCTCCTCCCGCCACATGCTGGGAGAAGGGCAATTCCAATCAACCTCATCCTCACGTTATTTTTGGTTTTCTGACTCTCCCTATGTGTATTATATTGTTGTCTTTGGTGAATAAAAGATAATTCTTCCAGGTACCTGCCTTCCTGAGGAAGGTGGGGCAGGGCTTGTGGTCTGCAGTCAACTAGGATGAGGCTTAAGTCCGAACTTGGCAATGTACATAGCAATGAGGTGGGAACAAGATGGTCAGTGTGCACCCTTTACATTATTTTGATTGTTAAACATTGTGTCTATATTGCCTGGTTTTAGAAATTTAAATTCAAAAGAAATTTGGGATGTTTATATGTTAAAGTAATACTAGCTTCTATTGCAACTAAATCACAAAACTCAAAAGCTTAACACAATATGTATTTACTTCTCCCTCATATGACATCCCAATGCTCATGGTTGCAGGGACCTACACTCCCTTCAGAATAGCTCTCCTTCCTCCTGTGGATCTCAGAGTCCTCTGCATGCAGCTGGTGGGGAGGGGAGCGGGAGGAGGCATGGGCCTGGAAGTAGGGCAGTCGCTTCTTCCCACATCGCTTTGGCCAAAATGCTGCCCTGTGTCTACCCCTAACTGCAAAGGGACCTGGGAACATAGTCTGGCTGTGCATCCCGTGGGGAGGAGGGAGGAGTATAACACCTATACTGAATAGGTGTTATTTCTGCCACCAGTGAAATGACCTAGCAAAAGAGAATTTATTTGTTGAAAAGTTGAAATCACATGTACTTCTACAGCACTGGTTTGAACTTGTAGCACTAAGTCACTCTTCTTACAAGATAGATTTGTTGAGGTCGATGACATGTGGACATTCACTCTTCTCCTCCAGTCATCAAATGCCTTAGTTTTAGTTTAAAGGCAGCCATTGAAAGATCTGTTATGAGGGCAAATCTTGAGGGTCCACGGATCATTAGGACTGTGTTCAAGACCCTCTGTTTTGTTTTCTTCAAGGAAGATGGAAGGTCACTGTTCTGTTGATGATTCTTAAGACATAAGACAAAGATCATCCTATGTCTCAAAGTGCCTTGAAGGTGGGCACTGTTACCACTGGGGTGTCCAGGATCGAAAACATATTTACTTACTAGTGTAAAGAACTTGAGAATAAATCAATAATACAACTAAGGAGTCTTCAGTGGAAAATTGTGTGTTGCTTAGAGACACCTTTCCATGGTTATCTGATTATAGCTCTTATTGCCTTTGAGCTATATTACAGTCGATGGCAAAGCAAATCATACACGTCTCTGCACATGCAAATGAATTCTGTCTGGTGGAGGGCTGGTCCTCCTGTGAGTTCATTTGAAAGTTCATTTCAAGATTCCAAATCTGGAAATGTATCTGTTCTTTGGATTCTTCTTTGAATTGGCTATAACATCTGCCTGCTTCCTTTGTTAAGAATGTGTTAAATAAAATCCATAAGGCATGCTCATTTTTTATCTGCACAAGAGCCATAATTTTATCCTCTTTTAAAATGTATCCTTTAACACTAGGAATTATGAGAACTGAAAATTTTTTTAATATTGTCAAGTTCTGGACATTCACTAATCTCATCCACTCACCAATTGCCTTAGTCTTTGGTTAAAGGCAAGTCGTTGAAAGATCTGATACTAGGGCAGAGAGCGTCTGGCTCTTGTCAAGCTTTGTTTTCTTTCTTTGGTTTACTTACTTACTTTGTTTTCTCTTTATGCTATGCCTATCATCATTGCCAGAAAAGCTGTTAGGTAGTAAAGCATAAATATCAGGCAATGGAACAATTTTGCTATCTTCCATTTCCATCCCCACCCCAACTGTTAGGACGTTATGCCAGCATAAAATCCTAAGAAAGCCTTTTCTGCTGACATTTCAAGCTCCCACAGAAAATGCTGTGAATCTTCTGAAAAGACCTTATTTGCAAGATTTGCTCAACAAAGAGGTTGGATAAGTATCTTGGATTAAGCCTTCAAAGCAGCAGGCCCTTGGTTACTTCTCCTGATTAACCAGGGAACTCTTTGAAACTTCCTCTCTTATCATAATACATTTTCCGAAACCATCAGCTTTTGCCATGAGAAACACTTTAGTAAACATACTCCTCTATGCATTTCCTCCTAATTAGCAAAAACCTTTATTTTGCACAAAAAAATTTCCATGTATGAAGTTTATCTGCAAAGAATATTGAATGTGAAGTATTATAGAATTAGATGGCTAATGGAAAGTGTATTTTTCCTACTGATAACATATCAAAATCTGTTAGTCTGTTCATTAATTTCTAGCTGCTTAGCCTCCAGGAAGCTCAGAGCCATATTTGTGGCTTGACTTTAATAAGTCAGTGGGACTTGCCTCTCTGCATTCTACCTCTCTCCAGTTTTGACCTTGGTTCCTAATTCATATTTTACCTGTTCCTGATTTTATTTATTTATGTTTATTTTCTACTGTTTTATTGTAAAGATTATATAAACCATCTCTAATTTTTCAGGGAGTAGTGCAGATATAAAGAAATAAATGTATACATGCCTCTGCATTTAATCTTATAAAGAAATTCCTGGGGAAAATTACAATTTCTTTTGTCATTGTTCTCTCCTGGTATATTTCATTCAGAGACGATGAAGCTCTTGGTTATCCTACTCACCCTGTTCATGTAACTATGCTATGTAACTGTATGAATCCAAAGTCATAGTAAGGTCAGATTGGTGTGTCCCAGTTCCTGCAAGGATTTACCTCACAGAAAAGATATTGAATTTTCTGTTTCTATACATTTCTCAGCCATATCACCATTTATTACAAAAAGTACTTTCTGATTACCAGAATCTCATCAGTCTTTCTATAGATATCTCATAAGGAAAAAAAAAAAAAAAGCCTGCCATTATGCTTACAGGTTAAAATGCAACTAGAAGAGGCTTGTTCATGGGATTTGAGTTGCATCTAAATGCCCTGGTAACCCAGCGCTTCCCAGGTCCCTTTACAGAGGTGAAATCCCCATAGAAGGAACTAAAGTGTTGCCTTAAAGAGGGAAAACAAAAGGCTTGGTTAGCTGCCTTCCCACCATAGTGGGGAAAGCCCACTTGATGGTGTGGTATTAAAAGCACACTGAACTTGGAGAACCAAATGTGGGTTCAAGGCCTCGTTTTACAGCTCACTAAAGTGTAGTCTCCTGTACCTATGAAATATGGGTAATCATTCCCCTTAGCTTTTGAGGGGTTGTGAGGAGTCAGTGTGAGGATGTCTGGCATGGCAGTAGGAATCAACTCCGTGTGTGTGTGAACCCGGGGCTCTTTAAGCTTCTGTCTTTCCTAATGACCAGCTGCCGTGCTCTGACAAGCTTCAGCAACACCCCATCCCAGGGCTGTCCTAGCCCTAGCCTTGAACATGTCTCATTTTGCTTTAATTACCTATGAGGAAACTCATTTACGAATTTATTCGCCCGTGTGTGGCAGACAGTACTTTCCAACGACAGTCGCATTCGTCTCTCCCATTCCACAAGCTCTTCTGCAATGCGGAAGTAAAGACAGGAAAACGTGGTATGGGAAAGGATTTGACATCCAGCCTACAGCCATTCGCTTTCTCCACATGGACATCAGTGTTTTGAGCTGTCCTTTTGTTTGTCATCTGGAGGTGTAGTGAGGATGGATGGGATGAGTGCTTTTTTAAAAATATAAAGTGGGAGGTGGAAACTGGAAGACTCCTCTCCAGGAGCACTAGTGTAGGGGGAAAATATAAGGAAGTGAGAACCTGAAAATTGATTCCCTTGGGGGATGTATTCTCCAGCTTGCAGGCCACTGCTTTTCACAACCTCTCTTCTGTGGCATGGTAATGTGAAAACCAGTTTTATTACTAGAAGTCAGCAAATCGAAGTGGGACTGAGCTCAATATTGAAAAAAAATGGTTAACTTTGATTTAACAAAGATTCTTCTTTGTATTTCTCAGAGTGCATGGTGACTCTCCAGGATGGTGGAGGACAAAGAATGTAACATTCCCCGAACTGATTTGGGTGTGAAACTATTTTTGTTTTTTCCATGATATGAGAAAAGTGTTCAACTAAACATTCTTTTGGAAGTGCTGACTGTATTAGCTATCTCTTGCCGTGTAACAAAACACCACACGCTTAGCTCCAAACAACACACACTTATTGTCTCACAGTTTCTGTGGGTCGGGTGTCTGGGTACACTTTGCTTGATTTTCTGCAAGGTGCATTCAAGGTGTTGTCCAGGGATGGGTCTCATTTCAGTGTTTGACTGGGAAGAGCTTCATTCCAATCAGGCTTTTGGCAGAATTCATTTCCTTGCGGTTGCAGGACTGGAGGCCCCATTTTCTTGCTGGCCATTGCTTGCCATTTGGGTCTCCTTTCATCAAAACCAAGTGAGCAGAGAGTCTCTTCACAAGATGTATGCTACCATCTTATATAACATAATTATATAAATGTCTTCATGTTCACTCCGTCATCTTTGTTGACATCAGTTGATTAGAAGCAAGTCATAGGTCTCACCTGTACTCAAAGGGAGGGAATTACAGAAAGGCATGGATATCAAGAGTTAGGAATCATAGTGGTAAGAACTGTAAAACACTGTGCAAATGACTTTGTCTACCACCCACACTAAGAGAATGCAGCAAATTCTATCAAATTTCAGGGCTGCATTCCTGGAAAGACAATCCCAGCCCCTTAAAATGGCTGCCTGAGGAGGCTCAGAAAAATTTATTGTGTCTTCTAGCTAAAAATCTGACTCCCTTTTCATAGAGCACTTACTTTAGAAAACTTGCGATTGTAAATCTTTTCTCTGTCTCTTTGACATGTATTTTGCACAACCAAGGAATGTCCTTGTCAATGACCTGGAAGCCGTTCCTTTAAATGAGGTTATCATGAGAGATAGGGTCCTTGTCCCCCATTCTCTGTGGGAGGGTAGGAGCCTAACTCCATAAGCGCCAGTTAGCAGACACAAGTGGCCTAATCACACTGACCAAATTCCCCTCATGACATCCTTTAGTACTCTTCCATTAGCACACTCAGCATTTAAAAAGCATCCTGTCTCAGTTTCAGGGAGTTGAACTCAGTTTACAGGGGAGTGCCTTTCTCCTACTACACTACCCTGAACAAGATCTGTCTTGCCACCTTTGACAAATGTCAACTCTGTTTTCTCCGACAGGAGCAACCTTAAGAGTTTATCTCCCACAATTACCTAGAGGTTTTTGTATCATCTTGCTTTCCATTCTAACATATCTACCTTAGCAAAGCTGAGCTTCGATAAGCATTTGTGGATTCTGTGTTTGTAGAATAGCTTTGGTGTTTCTCCTCTTGTATAATAGACATGATCCTAATTGGTGGTGACTGTTTTAAAACAAATTAATAAAAATTAAAAAACAAGGGGACTTCGATATTGATAAGAACCACAGGCAGAGAAATACTGTCTGGGTTGTAGGTCTGGCTCTAACAGACCAGCCTGGGCAGTTAGCAGGGGGAGATGAATTCTCTTGGTGGTAATGCATGGTTACCTGTAGGCATTTGGGAGGGGGCAGAGGAGGCAGTCTCAGCCTTGCTGGAAGACAGAAACTGAGCTGGAGTAGGTAGTATGATGTGAGACCCAAGTCCCACCCAATGGGAATTCATTCTTTTCCCCTGAGGAGTAAGGATAATCTCAGCAGAAAAAGTATTCCATTTATGCAGCTCAAGCCTGAGTTGGAAGAACTGACAAAATGCAAGTAATTGGGGCTCTATAGGAAGTAGGTTTGGGAAGCAAGGCACACATGGCCTGGGGCATTGATTTGAGCCCTTCTGTTGAAGAATCCTTCTGAGGCTGTGTTGGGGCTAAAAGGGGTGGCTGCATGTGTTCCCTCTGGCCTCCTCCTCACAGGACCATGGTTGACCAAAGAGCAGGGTCCTGCCCCTTGTGGTGTCCTATGAGGAGCAGGTCACTGTCTACCAGACATCTCTCCTCTGACCCTGTAGGGCCAGTTCCTCTGTGTCCCGTAAGCCTGTACCTCCAGCCCAGCTCCTCCAAGGGTGTATGTGATTCGTAAATCATGATACACCAAACCAAGAGGAGAAGATGTTTACTAGGCATTGAATGAGTACAGAGCAAGAGGGTTTTGTAGGTGGTGGCAGTTTGTTTTGTTTTTCAAGGGAAACTCAGAGCTTCTTTTATGTTTTATAATATAAACTATGGACATGAAGAGCTGAGACATTTTATCTGTTCACTGAACTGCAGAAAATGCAAACCTTTACAAGCCAGAGAAATGTATCTTCTGTGTGTGTGCTTAGAATATTTAAAGACGGACCTGTGTCTAGCTTTTTTGTTCACAAAATTTTGGAAATAGCATTCCATGAGATCGTATCTTTTAAAACATTAATTGGTTCCAATTTTGCAAGTGTTTCAAATCAACTGTTATTTCCCTAGTTTTGTATCACCTTTCATATTTCAAACTATATCATTTTTGTCATTGCGATGTCACTATATAGTATCCTTGAAAATATGAGTCTTAGGAATAGTATTCATTCCCCACTATCAGTGATTGGATCCAAAGCCACAATAGCTCTAAAATTAAATTAAATCCTATATATATTTTTGCCTCTTTTTTATATTTTATTTTCCCTCCCAATATTTAGACCTAGTTTTTAAGAAAACTATTTATTAATAGTTTCATGGGAAACTTCATTTCTATTTTTCTTTCATTAGTTGTTTGGTTGTAGATTCTTCACTTTAACATTGTTCTGGTCACATTAAGAAGCTTCAGGCATTGCTCTGAGCTCACCAAGTTGTAGATTCTGGCCTAGGACCTTGAACATCAATTGATTTTCTCTTCAGGACCTGTTTAGACAAGTAATATTCTTTGTGCTTTGAGTTTCCATCATTATGTGTAGCTTCCCCGAGCTACTTGGTTAATACTACTAGCTTTCATTTTTCTATTCTTGCTAGATTATAATGGCTTTAAGGTTATTTGGGAATAAAATGTTTTAATGAAATTATAAAAGATGATAGAGAAGATATTTCATAAATTTAAAACTATTTGAGAAAAAGAAACTATTTACTATCTATCATGTGCACTACTTATTTAATCTTCACATTGCAGATAAGTCTTAGTGGCCCTGGTCTGGGAAAAAGTCTGCTTCCAGTGGTCCTAACCATCACTGAGTTTGTAGCTGACTACTCTCCACCCACAGCTGGTTGGATGTGGGGAAACATGTGACACAAGAACTGTGTCAGGTTACCTCATGTGAGACTAGAATTTGTTAAAAGTTCCTAGAGTTAGAAGATCCGGAGCTTGTTATGGTTAATTTGAAACCTGTGATGGTGAATACTCAGAAAGAGATGATTTTCACTCACACACCCACACATACACACAAGGGGGGTTTGGTACTGAGACTAGCTAAGAAAAATAAGTGGAAGACTACAGAAAAGAATGCTGATAATTAGCTACCTTCATTCCAGCCTGTCTGAGGCTTTCTGGCCCTTGGATTCTGTTAGAAATCCCTGCACTCACATGTAAAGTTGTCTTTGACATAAATAGGCTTGAGTGGACTTTTGTTCTTTACAAACTAACTGTTCATGACTAAGACATTTTACAACATTCCTGTGAAAAATCAGATTTAAAAACTAGGGCTGACTTTTCTTTTATAAATATAGTAGAGTGAACCCATGTTTCTCTCTGCTGCTTCTCTAAGAAGCAGTAAAGTTGCAGTAAAGAAATAAAAGGTTGGGTAATGACAGGGACAAGTAAAAAATGAGGTCAAATTTTGGACCAATGGGAGGAGAGCAGGGTGAGTGGTAAGTGTCTCAGCTAAGCAGAGAAGATGAAGCGCGGGTGCTTGAAAAGCAGGATGAGAATCAGACTATGTCTCAAGCCCCATAAAGACTCAAGAAATGGGACCACCTGGCATGGTGGGAAGCTGGAATGAAGAGTAAAGCTGGAAAAGAATATGAATAAGGAGCAGACAGACATCTAGGTGCATTTCCCCAACCTGCCCAGTCAGGCGAGTGTCCCTCCAGCTAAAGAAAGGGAGTCATTCCCTGCCCAAAGGAAACCAGAGTCTCCAGATGGAGGGACAGAGGGGAGGCTCCCTACTGACTGCGAGGTTGAGTGAGTTTCCATGTGGGCCCATGAGACTCTCTAGCCCCACGAGAGCCCTGGCTCCCACACTCCTGGCACACGGTCTGTCCTGAGACACGGGTCCAGGATGGAGGCTGTAGCATTCTTCCTGCAGGAAACAAACAGCCTCACAAGAAACAGAGGTACTGACATTTGGAGGAGTCTCCTATTGAAGCCTCCTGGAGTGAAGCTCACTGGCCTACGAGCTGCCCTATGTACACAGTGCCCACTCTGTAAGCAAGAGTGAGTCCAAGATTTCCAGACATATGAGGAAAACTTTCAACAGGAAAGGGGAGAATGAGGAGAACAGGTTACTTAGGGGCACAGTGGGTGAAAAGTGACAGTGCAAAATAGCCCAAAGCTTCATTTAGATGAAGAGGAGAGTTTGGAACTATCAGCTTTGTGAGAGAATGGCCTGAAATGAGTAAAGACAGGTGACTGGAATAGAACTCTAACAAGGAGGCACTACTAGTTTCAGAAAGCAGGACCCAGAAGGATATCTCCTGATAAAAAAGGAAAATGGGGGAACAGCTGACTGTCTCAGTCATCGAGAAAGGCAGTCAGGATATTAAAAAAAAACAGCTTTGCAAACAACCTCATAGAAAAAATGGGCACAACATTTGAATGTGCACTTTAGCAAAGATTATATACCAATGGCAAATAGGCACATTAAAAAGCACTCAACATCATTAGTCATTAGGGAATTGCAAATTAAAACCACTCTGAGATATCCATTTGACTGGCTAAAGACAAATCAAAACAAAGCAAAAGGAAACAAAAAATACCAAGCACTGGTGAGAATCTGAAGACATGAAGCAACTATAGCCTCCGTTGCTGATGGGAGTGTAAAATCTCGCAGTCACTTTGGCAAACATTTTAGTAGCATCTTACAAAATTAAATATACACTTACCAATTGACCCAGCAATCCTATTCCATGTCATTTACCCAATAGAAAAGAAAGGTATGTTCTCACAAAGATCTGTGTATAGCAACTTTATTCATAATCACCCAAAACTAGAAGGTACTCAGATATCTCTCAACTGGTGAATGGGTAAACACACTGTGGTATATCCATACAGTAAACACTACTCGGCAATGAAAAAGAATCAAGGCCTGGTACATGAAATAGCATAGAAAGAAGCCCCCCTCAAAAAGTTACATGTTCTACCATTTCATTTATATGATATTCTAGAAAAAATGTGAAACTCAAGGGACAGAAAACAGATTACTGGTTCCCAGAGGATGGGGGTGGGGAGAGGCATTTACAGCTGGCTATAAAAGGGCACAAGGAAAGTTGGAAGTGGGATGGAACTGTTTGCTATCTTAATTGTGGTGATGGTTATGTGATTTTATGATTTGCCAAAACACAGAACTTCACATTAAAAGTGAATTTTACTATACATCAATCATAATTTTCAGAAATGAAGGAAAATCAGTGAGTTCTGACTGGAGTGATAATTGGAAAATGACATTGCTAAGGTGTGTAGGAAAGCTGAGCTGGGCATCCCATGCCCCAAAGGAAACTGTATGTTCTGCCTTGGCAAATAGAGCCCTAGGTAACAGAAATACAGAGAATTAATACGGGCCAAGGTTGTGGGGCTTTTTATTGCTCACTGGTATTCTACTGTATGGCTATACCAGACTTTCTCAGTTTGTCAATTGAAGGACAGCTGAGTTGTTTCCAGGTTTGGGTAATTATGAATAAATTCTCTATAGTTGATCCTCTCTTATATGCAGTTGCACTTCCCACAGTTTCAGTCACCCGCAATCAACCATGGTTCCAAAATATTAAGTGGAAAACTCCAGAAGTAAACCCAAGTTTTAAATTGTGCACTCTTTGAAGTATTATGATGAAACCTCACATGGTTCTACTCCTTCCCACTCTAGATACAAATTATCCCTCTGTCCAGTGGTAGCCAAGTAATGGTTATCTTCGTTATCAGACCAACTGTCTAGGTATCGCAGTGCTTGTATTGAAGTTACCCTTATTTTACTGAATAATGACCCCAAAGTGCAACAGTAGTGATGCTGGCAATTCGGACATGCCACAGAAAAGCCATAATGTGCTTTCCTTAAGTAAAAGGGTAAAAGTTCTTGACTAATAAGGCATTTTATTATCTCATTTCATCACAAGAAGGATGAGTACAGTACAGTTAGATATTCTGAGAGACAGAGATCACATTCACATAACTCCTATTACAGTATATTATTATAATTATTATATTCTATTATTACAAATCTCTTACTGTACCTAATTTATAAATTAAACTTTATTATAGGGATCTATGCATATAAAATTATATATTTTTTATACATATGTTTTATTTCAGTACTATCCATGGTTTCAGGCATCCACTGGGGGTCTTGGGACAGATCTCCCCTGGACAAGAGGGGACTGCCATGTGCACATTCCTGTGGCTATGGAAAGACCTGAACAGATAAGCCAGGGATATGGGTTTCTGAAATGCAAATCTGATCATGTTATTCCCCTGATTAAAATTCTTCACCATTCCTTATTGTCTACAGCAGGGATTCTGCACCGTGCCAGCGCATGGGAATTACCTGGAGCACTTTGCAAGCTACCAGATGCTCGGCCCACCCCCAGAGATTCTAATTTAATTGATTGTTGGATGCGGTTTGAGTGTCAGTTTTTTTAAAAGCTCCTCATGTGATTTTATTCTTTTTTTAGACTTAAATCTTTCTTTTAAAAAAATATTACAGAAATATAATGCACATATCATATAATTTATCTATTTAGTGTACAATTCAATGGCATTTGTTATATTACATTATTCATTTTTAAAATTGTGGTAAAAATGTATCTAACATGAAATTTGCCATTTTAAATAGTAAAATTCAATGGCATTAATTACATTTGCAGTATTGTACAGCCATCACCACTATTTCCCCTTCCTAGTTGGCTTTAATAAATATTCAATCCTATAAACTAAACCCAATGCCTTAGCCAGCCCCAAAGCCCTCCTATCTTCCCAGACGCAGCTCCCAGCCCTTCCTGCCCTGCATTCTCCTGGATCCAGACATGCTGAATCATCTTTAACCTTTGAAAACTCTTTGCCGGTGCATGTTCCTATTTCCTCTCTCTGAAACTGTATTGCCAGTACGTTTGGTAAAACCCCATGTCTTCAAAGATAGATTCAATATGACTTTTATGGAGTGTTCTTTTCCACCTCTGGGCTTACTTAGCTGCTCCCCTCTGTGATCCATAACTCCTTTATCAACTTCTATTCAAGCACTTAATCATGACTATTTTCTATGTCTGTTTCTCTCTCTTAGTGAAACTCAAATGGTGAAGTTGCAATGTGGATATATAAATCCATGAGGCAGTTTCCTCCAAGAACTGCCAAGAAAGCCACCTTAGAGAGTGATGTGAATGAGAAGTAAACTTTTAAGATGCTGAGATTTCAGGGATGTTTGTTTCCACAACATAGCCTAGTCTAACCTGACTAATACGCTCATGAAGATTTACTTACCATATATTTTTTTCTTATCCTCGCCCCAGGACATTATCTCATTGCTTTTAGAGAGAAAGGAAGGGAGAGGGAGAGAGCAACATCGACTGAGAGCAACATGTAAGAGAGAAACATCGACTGACTGCCTTCTGTACATGCCTTGACCAGGGATTGAACCTGCAACCTAGGTACGTGCCCTGACTGAGAATCAAACCCACAACCTTTTGGTATGCAGGATAATGCTCTAACCAACTGAGCCACACTGGCCAGGGTCATTACTGGATTTACCAGCTGCTCTCTTGCACTACAATTAAAAGGAAAATGTGAGACTCCGCATGGGAAAGAGATTCTGGGTTTCAGAGAAGGCAGGAAGAGAGCTAGAATTTAGAGGAGAAAGAATTTAGAATTTAGTCTGGGAAAGATGAAGGTGTGAAGAAACATCTTCAGTAGAAGTTGTTCCTCCGGGAAGATAGACCTGGGCTGGGATGAGGGAAGAAGGAACTCACAAACTGAGCACTGGAGACAAACAGCCTCCCAAAACCTTTTGTGCAAGCCTGTTCTTGACTTCCAAAATTAGACATAGTCAAATGTAAAATTTCAAATCCTAAATCAATTATTGTGAAAAAGATCCAGTCTAAAAAATAACCAGAAAGAGTCATAATCCTGAACAGCTGTTCCATTTGTTAATTTGATTTTTACTAATAAGACAGATTTTCAAAGGCACTGCTGAATACACAACTTTTGTCCCTTGATATCAGATGCCTTGGCTCAACAGTGCTCTGGAGGTTGGACTGTGTTCTCCTGTATGATTTGCAGCTCTGATCAGTTCTATTTTCTGCCTAAGAGCAAAAATGCAAACATGAGCTGTTTCTGTGCCATTTCTGCTTCTTACATCAGGACCATTAAAACAACTCAAATGAGTCTCACTAAAAATGTGGCCTGAGACGCACAAGACAGAATATCCTGAGGTTCAATCTTCCATCACCGTATTAACCTGTTGACTATCTCACATTGCTGAAAAATGTCGTAGAAAAACATTCAACATATGCAACCAGAAATAAACTGTTGAAAGGAGAAAACTAGGTGTTACAAAGCACTGCTGTCTGGGAATCAAAGGGAAAAATATATATACAGATAAAGCAAGCATGGCAAAAATCTTAATAACCTTCTTGAATCTCAGTTCTGAGTACATGGGGAATCTCTCCACGCTTATGTGCCTGATATTGTTGATGATGATCAATGGTGGAGGGACCATAAACTTACAGATAAACAGCTTCAGACATTGATACAAATCTAAGGACACAGCTTGTTGTATTAGGCTCCTTAATCGCAGAATTTCATTATGAAAAAAATAATGATGTTTTGCAAATAACAGATTGAATCCGTCTTCAGAGTTCTTACACATGTCTTTTTTTTTTCATTGTGGGGCAGAGAATGACAGATTCTGCAGTAGTTGTTACCTCTTTCTGATATTGACATGAATCACGGAGAGCCACAGCTTCTGCTCCTTAGGTATCAATATGGGATATTATTGTGTGCAGACTTACACATACAACATCAGATTCAATTATCTATTGTTTTCTGGAAACCATATCTATTGATTGTGGCTTGAAACGTGCACATGAAAATTGTGAGTTTTTACCCCACCGACAGCCGCAATAATGGTAGAGTATATCTTATTTTCTAGAGTGAGATTTAGTATGCTGTAGATGGAAATGAAAGACATAACCTAAGAGACAAACGTGAACCTTTCAAATGTTAATGTGATGTCGTCTGTGTGATTACGAGCCTGGTGATATCAAGTGCACACAGGAACACACAGATGTCGTGCTGGGAAGCCAATGATCTAGCCCTCATCGTGACTGCAGGCAAAGAATATCTCATTAAAGCTATAAATTTCATGAGTCTGTGCCCAAATTTAAAACCCTTAAGGAAAGTGGCTCTCGTGGTTCAATAGTTTTAAAGGGTTGTTCTTACTTGGCTTTGTAACAAGGAAATTAATAGTTTTTCTGAGACAAATCAGAATTTTGCCATAGTTGCGTTATGTTTTCATGCTGTTGTTAGCACTTAACTTCCTCTATAGAAACCAAATCATGAACTCCACACTGAATCCACCATGGGGAGACATTTATTACCTGCCACGATTGCTCAGGGTAGTCAAGGGTGGAAAGGAAATGTGCTCATTCATGGCTATGTAACAATTGTTTTCTTGAGGTGATATGAAATGGAGTAGGTTTCTAATCAACCTTCACTATTCAGAGGGAATCCTATTTAGCCTACCACCAGGAGAAGTAAGTTGTGCCAGTCCCATATGGTGTCAGCACCCAACCATTAGAAATGTGTGCAGGCCTCAGGGACTCAAGGCATTGGGGCAATGTGAAGGCAATTGACTGAACTTATTTCTTCTTTCTCAATGAACTTCGTAGTACATCTTACATGGCTGTGTGACAGATGCATTTGTAGAAAACATTCTCTCTCCCTCTCCCCCCACCCCTTGGTATACATTCAATTTAAAGAGCAACTGTTTGCTGCATCTAGGAAAAATGACAAATTATAGTGGATGGAGGACAGACAGTACAGATATATTAAATGCCTACAGCTGTCTAAACTTAGTGGAAAAGTGTGACTGTTTTACAGAAAAAAACATATACAAAATAAGCAATAAAAATATAATTATCACTTTCCAAAAAAATATTAAACAAGCAACATGACCTAGACTTACCTCATTTTATGTGGATGATCAGAAGGTTACAAATGAAAAGCTAGTCCACCCCAGGACAAGCATGTCCTGTTTGGTGTGTATGGGGATGAAGCTCAAAGCAGTTCATAAACCCTTCAGGTTGGGGCAACTGGGCACACGACTGGCTTTACTGCTCCCTCCAGCTTTCTACTCCAAAGGGGAACGGATAGAAATTGTCCAGAAGATATGATGATTTTAAATTTTTAAGTTGGGTTTAAATGTATTTTCAACTATAAGGCCATTAAAAAGTCATTAAAACAGAAAATGCAATCATTAAAAAGCTTTAACTACATTAAATGTTTTCAATAAGGCATCACACTATGTTTTGAATTTTTGTGTGTTAATTTCTTTTAAAACTGTCCTTAGCATCTTTTGCAGTGATTATTTCTAACTTTTACACTGTTGTTATCACAAACGCTATTGCACAATGCTTCCAATTTCCCTGAGAGAATCAAGGATTAAACACTAACTTTGTGAACCTCACTACTTAGTGTTACAAGTGGTTTCTGAAAAGAATAACCATTATGAAGTGTATGCCTTTTACTTACAAAGGGAAAAAAGATGCCTCTAGTTCGTGGCTTTTATGAATGAAGTTGTTAAAATATTTATGTATTGATTTTTGTGTGGACTCTATTTTCATTTCTTTTGTGTAAAAATCTATGGTGGAGCTACTGGGTCATACATTAATGGTATGTTTATTTTTTTAATGTTTTATTTATTTATTTTTAGAGAGGGAGAGAGGGAAAGAAACATCGATGTGAGAGAGAAACATCAATCAGTTGCCTCTCATGTACCCCAACCAAGTACCTGGCCCTCAATCCAGGCATATGCCCTGACTGGGAATTGAACTGGTGACATTTCAGTTTGCAGGACGGTACCCAACTCACTGAACTACAACAGTCAGGATTAAGGGTATGTTTAATTTCATAGGAAACTTCCCAACTCTTTTCCAAAGTGGTGTAGCATTTTATACTTGCAGAAATAATCAGGTAGACAAGATGACAATTTTGTTTGGCTGTTAGTCGCTTCCTTCCATGGCTACATCAGTGCTTTTTGAGTAGGCTCATGAACTAAATGGCCATTCTGCAGGGAGAGAGGCTATGTACGGACTCAAGAACATTAGTGTTTATTCCTGAAGACTGATTTGGTGACCACTGCTGAATGCCTAACTTGCCAAAAGCAGCAACCTATTCTCAACCTCCTATGTGATATCTCTGTTAGATTTCTATTGCTGCATAAACGTTACCACGACATTAGTAGCTGATAATGATACACACTATTTCACAATTTCCATGGGTTTATAGTCTGCACATGGCTTAGATGAGTCCTTTGTATGAATTTTTATCAGACTTTAAATTATAGCCTGGGACTAATTATGTCCAGTAGAAATGAAACCACATATGTAATTTCAAATTTTCTATGACCCATAATAAAAAGTGAAAATAGTTGAAATTTATTTTAATAATATATTTTACTTAACTGAATCTATTCAAATATTATCATTTCAGTGTGTAATTAGAAAAAATTATTAATGAGCTCTTTTAGCTTTTCTTCATGCTAATTCACCAAATTCTGACATGTCTTTTATAGTTACAGCACATCTCAACTGGGACTAATCATATTTTACGTGCCTAATAGGCTGGACTGTATTAACACCATTATAGACATTTTAGTGGATCTACAACAGTAACTCCTAGTGGTTTTAATTTGCATTTTCCTTATAACTAAACGATGCTGAGCCTGTTTACTTGTACTTACTGGCCATTTGTATATCTTCTTTTGCATGTCTGTTCAGATGTCCAGCAACAAGTATTGCATATTTATACAATGAAAAACACTAAGTAGTAAAAGGAATGCACTACTGATTCATGCAGTAACATGAATGAATCTAAAATATTATGCTGAGTGAAGAAAGCCAGACTCAAAAGGCCATATACACAATGATTCCATTTATGTGAAATTTTAGAACAGGCAAAACTAATAAGAAAGAAAGCAGATCAGTGACTATAGTAGGGATGTGATAGTGATTTCAAAATTTCACAAGAAAACTTTTAGGGCAATGGAAATGCTTTATATCTAGATTACAATGGTGATTACATACATATATACAAAATTTATTGTATTGCACATTTAAAATGGGTGTCTTTTGTATGTAAATTATATTCCAGTAAAAATGATTTAAAGATGAAAGCAGTACATTTAGTAGTTAGCACCTGTTACACAATTTGCGGGCCAATTACAAAATAACTCCGTGAGGCCCCTTGTTCAAAAATTAAACCTTTTTAAGAATTTCAAGACAGTTACAGCAGACGAAGTTTGTCTGTTATTGAATTCTCAATGATGGACAATGCAGGGCATGTGATAGGTCCCAAGAAAGTTCTTTTGAATGAGTTTAAGAATTTGGGCATCTTAGTGCCCAGCACTTTGTATTACAAAACAACATGACACCTCTTCCTATTTCTGCCATTTGTTCCATAGATCTGAGGAAAAAGAATTCTGAATAAAATTTTTAAATGCTGTTCATAAGTATGAAAGAGAAAAATATTGATCAAAATATTAAAGTTCTTTAGTGATGTGTAAAGAATTATAGTTCAATAGCTAACATGAAGACAATACACTCTGGGTGCCTGGGTGGAAATTATGTAGTAGGAATCATGAGGCAGAGGGAATTTTGTCCCTCAGATATGTTATACTGTTAGTTACAGACCGACTTCTAGTGGCAGTGTTACACCTAGCATGGGTCTGAAAACAAACTAAATAATGGGGATATAGAGATAAAACAGGTACATATAATTGTGCAGTGGTTTGTCTTCTTTAGAGATCGAATTTTAGATTATATTCTAATTAACTTTTCTAAGGACCCTAAATATATGTAATCTATATCACCATAGAGTTTTCATTGGGACTTCAATATAGTGCTTCTTTACATAACTCAGAACTGTTAAAACAGAGGCATTTGGACTTACTTAAACAATGTGTTATGGACTAAATGTGCCCCCATATTCATAGGCAAAAGCTCTACCTGCACCCCTCCCCTGTATGGCTGTATTTGGGGTAAGGAGAAATTAAGGTTAAATGAGGTTGTAGGTTGGAGTCCTGATCTAATAAATTCATGTAGGAAGAGATAGCAGAGCTTGCCTGCTCTCCTTCTGCATGCACTCACTGAGCAAAGACCGTGTGAGGGCATGGCAACGCCATCATTGGCAAGCCAGAAAGAAGTCTCACCAGAAACCAAAACCTGCTGGAGCTCGATCTAGGACTTCCAGCCCCCATAACAGTGAAAAAATAAATATCTGTTGTTCATACCACCCCGCCTGGGGTGTTTTATTATGAGCGAAAACAATATGTAATATTCTGTATAATATAAAATATAAAATATGCATAATTTGATTCAAATTAAGTGACTAGCTTAATCACAATCATATAATATGGGCAACCTTTAGCATGATAACAAGATTTATATATATAAACTTAGAGTATAAATAAATGGACCCTAAAAATCTGAAAAATTCACATGGCACATTTTCCCTAAAGGAAATTTACAGTGATTATACTCTATTACTCACTACCCTCAATCAAGGGGTATATATTTAGAAAAAGAAGTTTTTGAAGGAAAACTGGGGTTTTCAATGGTTAAAGTTATCATATCGCTTAAATATAAATATTTAAGATGCTTGCTGGGTGGCTGGCGGCACTGTGCCTCTCATCCTCAAAACTTGTTTTAGAAATTAAAGAACTAGCAGCTGAGATGCAACACACTAATAACTGAATAAAGTCTACCAAAAAATATGGCCATAAAGTTATTGAAAAAATCATAGAAAGTGATCAGAGGCTTTACTACTTCTTGTTCCATCATGTCTCAATGTAAAAAAGATAAAGCAGGATTTTCATGTTTTGGAGCAGGTGGAATGGTAGTTATAATTTTCTTGGTTATTCCACTCAAGTCAGTCTTCAAAATGAATGAAACACGACTGAGAAGTTAGGGGAAGGACATAAGTAGAGGAAAGGTAGCAGATAATGAACGAGGTGCTGATAAGAAAGGGGGAGAACAGTGTGTGGAAAGAGGTACAGCATTAAGTGTTCTACAGAGATAAAAAGTGATATTCTGGGGTGAGACTGCTCGGGTTTGAAATCTTGCTCTGCTGATTACAAGCTACCTTGGTTAACTTATCTCCCTTGTCTAAGCCTCTGTCATTGGTAAAATGAGAAGGGTGATAGTAAGCATATTATATGCTAATTGGGATGATTAGCGGTATAATGCATGCTGAGTATTTAGCACCTTGTCTATAAAAGAATAAAGTCAGCTATTATATGAATCATGTATTATTGCTTCTTTTCAAAAGTGACACTATTACTGTAATTCCAATCTACATAAACATGTGTATTTTGAAATACATTGATATCTCAAAAATAGAAAAAGTAGGAGGAAAAGTCCAATTAATTTGTATTTGCTTACTGCAGAAGCCCTAGGCAGACTCTGACCTGACTTCTCAGGCTTGTCTTTGTCTCCAGGTCTTTGCTCCCAGATTCTCCTAGGGAATCCAGTCTGCGGGGTACAGCTGTTCTCCTGCTAGCCACTTACGTTGCCTGATTTGGGGATTACACAGGAAGGAATTTTCTGTCTCGTCTAGTGGCACTTTTCCCATTTCAGCTCACTGCATCAGAGCTGCCAGCACGCCCCACCGTCACACCTTTGCTGAGCTTGTCAGGCGCCTGTGATGAAGCCACAGCCGCAGGGCAAGTGCGTGCATTGCGCCCACACAGGGAGGCTGTGTTTCTGACATTCCCTTACAAGCCTTCCAAAGTTCTGCCTCTTATTTTAAGAAACTCTGCCTTAAATAATCAAACAAAGACGTTTGTCAAAAACATTTGGCTCTGCAAATAGCAAGTACGTACATTCTTTGCTCCTGCTGTAGCTGGCAAAATGATAGCTTGGGCACTAGAACCAGGGAAAGGAAAATGGCTGGTTACTGGGAACTGATAAAGATGGAAATCACAGAAATTCGACACAATTCTTAAGCCAAACAAACAGGTGGGGGACTGTTATTGAAATGTTCAGAAAAAGTGTGTAGGGCCCTGCACATAGTAGGTCCTTAGTAAATATTTTACGAATTAAAAGTCATGGCCCTAGCTTTCAGAGGGGAGGGGTTTGGGGGCTGGGTGAGAAGGGCGAAGGGGCTAAGACTCTAAGACTCACAGACACGGCCAACAGTATGGTGATTACCTGGGGACACGGGGGTGAGGGCAGGTAGAAGAAGGAAAAGGGGGATGAATGGGGATGGGAGGAGGCTTGACTTGGTGTGGTAAACGTACAATACCATATACAGATGATGCGTTGTGGAACTGTACACCTGAAACCTATAGTTTTATTAACCAATGTCATCCCCCAAAATTCAGTTTAAAAAAGTCACAGCCCTACTTCTGCCACAGAGAATGGTACGTTATCATTTCTTTTTAGCTTTTACCTGCAATCCTAGAGTATTACATGAAATCTAAGTTAGTAGCCAAGATGAAATCAGAAAATGGCATTCAATTTTGTGGCATCGGTTGATTTTAAGTGTTTTCATGTGCACGCATTGCCTGTTTGCTTTTGAACTATGCTGGTTTTTCTTTATAAAAAAAACTGGAATTCTGTTACAGCCCTTGAAGAAGACAACAGAGACTAGTAAGGGGATAAAAGACTTTCAGAGGGTTTTGGGCTTTTGCGGGGAGGGGGTTTGTTTGTTTGTTTTTTCTGGCTCATGTGCTAACCTTAGGTTATGAAGAAGAGAAAAATTCTGCTATTCTTAAATTTCAGTTAAGAAATTTAAAAAATATATATTTTAAAGGCCTAAATTTTATATAAAAGTTTAAATTGCTCTAAAAACATACAAATTTCAAATGCAAGCTCCTATTTCATTTTCAACAACTTTATTCAGAACATTTTGCAGATTAAGGTTTTACAATTTAACATTTTACAATTAGAAATTTTGTCTGCTACTACATAAATTGCAAACTTTTCAAAAACACTACAGAAAATCCTTTATTTCTTTGGATTTTTCTGTTCCATGCTGAGCTCCTGAGATATATTTTTTCTTTCAGCTTCATTTTCATCTTCCTGTGAAATAAATTTTAGAAAACATTAAAATATAAACTTTAGGGCATTTTATCAGCTATACTTAATACATTTTAACTCTATTTCTCTGAAGAGCTGACTGTTGTGATTCCAGTCATCCTAGGGAAAAAAGGCTATGAACAAAATGGTAAAATTATGTAACATTTAAATATTTACAGTGGGTGCTATTTTATACTACATGCTGACTAAAAATTTCTACAATATATTTTTAAAGCAACTTATTTTACCAACTACCTAAAAGTATCTTTTGAAATCAGACCTGCCACTACCAAGTGTCCTTTTAAAGGGGTGAATCCGATCTTTTGGCTTCACTGTCTGATGAAAAACAATAAATTTAACTTCCGAGACACTGTGTGCTCCAAGCATGGCGTTTTTGTGTCATCCAGCATACTCTCTTGACAGGTCTGCCAATTTTCCAATTACTTGGACCACCATATGTTATCTGAAGCTCAGTCGGCTCTAAAATAGGAAGCATGGCCATGTCAGGCTGTAGAATGCTTACAATCTTCTCCAGTTTCAATTCTAGGGGGTGGCCTCATAATTCAGAGCAGGAGCTGGTGGAACATGGTGAATAAATGAAGTGACATCATAATGTCTGGCTCCATAGGAATAAAGTGCTTCTGGTGTTCAGTATAAAATGGTGACCTCCAAAGTGTGAATAATGAGAGGCTGGAGAAATATTTCATCTCACAATTTGAAACCCATCTCATCCTACCAGTTCCTTCGACAATACCCAAGTACAAAGCCGTCTTGCTTTTCTGATATTTTTGATTTATCCAGTAAGATCTTTCATTTTTATTAACTGCAGTGCAACGCACTGCCTAACTCTTTCCTGAGTTAATTAAAGCAGGAGTAGCAATTTCTTAACCATCTCTAGACAACAGTAATAGTATCAGCATCACCAAACGTATCACTTTGTTTCTCTATTATCTTATGAAACAAAATTCAGTTCAATTAAATACTTGTATGAGAAAGTGCAAACGAAGGTATATGTATTTATTTTCTACGAAAACCCAAACTTCACCTGTAAACATTAACTTGGAGAAAGATTCCTTTATATGCTTTATGTCTAAATTCAATAGCATCTGTGATTCAGACTTAGTCAACACCAGGGAAGTAGAGAAATACCAGTATTATCATCTGACCTGAATATTATAGATATGTGGAATATGAGGGATGGTGTTTAAATATCATCTTGGCAATGTAGTTTTAATACACTTCTCTAAGCAAAAAAACCCCACTGTATTTGTTTACTCCTTTTTACCAATTTATCTCTACTGAATAGAGAGAGATATTATGTTCTGTTGACTATTGAAAATCTATTAACATGTAGATTCCACTTTTAGACAAATGTTTCTAGAGATTACATTTTAATTATATCCTAATAAAAAGGAAATATTACTCTACAGTTTCCACTGCCTTCTTCAGATGAGACACCGACAGAAAGCATTAATCCGCAGGAAGAGGTGGCAAGCAGTTTTTGCTGGGTAGCACTGGATTTGCCTGTATGTTCCTCAAGGCAGGGCTCTGCCATCTTTACCTGACATTCCTACCATCAAACAGTGCACAATTAGTATATAGGTGGAATCCAATAAATGTTTTCTGAGCTATTTGAAACAGTGGAGTGAAAACTGAATAAAAGAAAGGTCTGACTAAACTAATAACGTAATTTGGAAAAGCACAATATCCTTGCCTACTCAGTAGTCACTCTCTGGCCATCTTAACTTACTAGAGCAGTATTAAAAACAGAAATGAGCAAATGTTTGAAGCAACATCAGGCAAGAAGTCATTATCAAACACATATCCTTTAATGTGTACAAGAATGGAGCCTTTATCATGTGGACAGCAGCCTACCAACCGCCCACACCAATAAGACTCACTGGTTTAAGAAGCTTGGCTATCTTGTTTTCCTGGCAACCTTCAATTATGCTCTAAGTCAAAATAGAAATGTAAAGGCTTAATAATAACCCTGAGGACTAGGAAGCATCTATATGCTTTACTTTCATATTTGACTAACTTTCTTAACACAATCAGTCTTTTTCTTGTTGAATTTTTCTGAGTAATAAAGTATGGTTTGTGAATGCATGTCTCTCCTAACATTGCCGTCTGTTCACGACAGGTGCAAAAACTGTTCCCCACTTTCCTTTATGCTGAAGACATGTCTTAAAATATCTTGCCTTTGTATGCCTTTAAAACACTTGTATAAGTAACAAGATCCAATCTCTTTCTTCCTTTGTGTAAGGATAGCTGTGATCTGGATGTAAAAAGAATTATGGAGTGGTGGAAAAGATATTTAACCCTAACTGCTAGAGTATAATTCATCATAACTGCTATAGTATAACATCATCAAAATAATCAAAATAACACTAATGTATTTTTATCATTATAAATAAAAGCATTAGAATTAGGGCCAGTAAAGCTCCAGAAAGGATTTTAGAGATTGCACTGGCTCTCTTATTTTTTTGAAGTGTTAATTTGTGTTTTTAACATTGTAGGTCAAATTTTTAAAAAAGAAGTTTACGTGCAATTCACAATCAATTAAAACATTAAAATTGCTCAGCCATTTGGGATGGAAGTAAAAGGCAGAAAACTGTACTTGAACAACAATTAAAAAAAATTGCTCAGCCAGCAAATCAAGTATCATTGACAAAGGAGTGTGTAATGAGTGAAACTGCAAAGAAAGGAAGCTTTTTTTGCCAAAGTATTTCTTCACTACTGGGTATTAAAGGCAGACAAGAATTTCTTCTGATAGATGGCAGGGTTTTGTCACTTTTTGCTGAGAAAAGACATCTGTTTGTTTCCCAGTGAAAGACCCTTGCCACACGGATCATTTTCTTGGTGACAGCCCTGACAAGTTTGACATTTGTTTCATGAAGTGTTCTGAAGCAGTCAGCAAGAAAATGTACCCTTTGGGGCCGCTGGGAAGTAGACCGATTTACCTCTTAATGTTTAAGCTTGTTCATTCATCCTCCAAAAAATGTGTTGATTGTGACATCCTTGTGGACCCGTCACTTACATGTGGAATTGCAAGAATACCCATTCATATAACTATAATACTCATAGTGTCATATGATGGAATATGGTTCCTTAGTCTTCTTGTTCTTCTTACCTAACAACATTGCTGTAGTGAGGCAACAATGTAATTATGGTCTAGTGCTCCAGGTGACAACATGAGACTAAAACAGTGATTCTAACAGAGAAATAAGTAAAAACATTGCGATTTTTATCTACACTGAATCCTTCTTAACATTGAATAAACTTGCAAGATTTTGTCTAAATGTCATTCAGCTTGCACCAGTTTGTAAGGGGGGGGGGTCTTTGATTTTTCCTTCTTTACAAATTTGACTTCGTTTTCATGGGAGTTCAAAGAATTGATGCCAATTAATAAAACCTGTCCGTCCCACTTCTCCTTTCTCTTAGGAGGTACCCAACTCCAAACAAATGCCACTTGTTTTAGCAGCCAGAATATCTACAGCTCAGGTAATACGTAGATTCAAATTACAGTCCATGAGCACTGATGACATTAGGGCAGAATTACACAAAGGGACAACTTTCCCCATTGCTTCTTTACACCTTTAGAGATGGCTTTCAGAGTACCTTTATGGTGGAGAAGCCTGTCAGACACCACCGGAACCAAGTGACGAAGGTCAGCATCACCGGTGGTGACACACAATAACATTAACCTTTTGGTGTGATGCACTGAAAAGGACACATCAGCTCTGGTCTGTGGTGTCCTTCCCAATAATGTGCAACCTCAATCTACTCATGAGAAAACAACAGAGAAAAACTACAAAATAATTGAACAGTAGTCTGCAAAAGTGTCAAGGTCATGAAAGACAAGGCAAAGTCTGGACTATCACAGATTGGAAAAGACTAAGGGGACATGATGACTAAATGCAATGTGGGATCCTAGGCAATAAAAAGAACATTAGTGGGGAGACTGGCAAAATCTGACTATGGTCCATAATGGTATTGTCTTGATGTTACTTTCCTGGTTTCAGTAATTTACTTTGGTTACAGGAGATGGTAACACTGCAGGAAGCTGGACAAAGGCCAAACGAGAGTTATTTTTAATTATTTTTTGCAACTTTTCTGTAAGTCCAAAATTATTTCAAAATAAAAAGATTAAAAAGTAAAAATGGCCACTTAGTGAAAGTCTTCTAAATTCAAAGTGAATACAAAATATGCTAAAACATTTTATGTAGAAAAAACATAAAGCACTGTAGCTAAAATGAAAAATGTACAGCTAAAGTGAAATTTTTGCATTCCATTATTCTACTTAAAATTCCTTCCTTCCATCTTTCCTTCCTTCCTTTCTTCTTTTCTTTCTCTGAACTAGCTCTTGTTCTTGTTAATCTTTTGTATTTTTTTGAGACTCTGTTTATTTCTACTCACTTTAGGCTTTGTTGTTCTTTTTCTAGTTCCTTTAAGTGTAAAGTTAGATTGCTTATTAGATATTTTTCTTGCTTCTTGAGATAGGCCTGTAATGCTATGACTTCCCCAGTTAGGACTGCTTTTGCTGTGTCCCACAGATTTGGGGTTGTTGTGTCATTTCCATTTGTTTCCAGGTATCTTTCAGATTTCTTTCTCGATCTCATTGTTAACCCATTCATCATTTGGCAACATGTTATTTAGCCTCCGTGTCTTTGTGTTTCAGGGTTTTTTTTCTCTTGTGATTGATTTCTAGTTTTATACCATTATGGTCAGAAAATATGCTTGATATGATTTCAGTCTTCTTAAATTTATTGTAGTCTATCCTAGATAATATCCCTTGTGTGCTTGAAAAGAATGTATATTCTGCTGCTTTGGGATGAAGTGCTCTGGAGATATCAGTTAAATCCATCTGATCTAGTGTGTCATTTAAGGCCGCTGTTTCCTTTTGATTTTCTGTCTAAAATTCCTTTTGTGAGTACTTTAAATGTTCATAATGGTTGTGTTATTTTTATTTCCTTGCTGTGCTTTCATGTATTTTCTTATTTTTCTACTCTGAGCATGGACTGCTTTTACAATAAGAAAACATAAGCTATCTTTTAATAAGTCCCTTCATAATCTGGCCATTTGAACTATTTTAAATAGAAATAAGCCTAATGGGGGTCTAGATTTACAAAGAGAATGATGTCACTTGTTTTTACGTTACTGAATTTGCTGTTCACAGCAGGCAAAGCCACATGGTGATGCAACAGTGAAATGAAGGGAGAAGGTGCAACTAAACACTAACCAAAAGTATTTCTATTTTCTTATGATATTTTCTTTAGATTTTAAATATGCCATTGACTAATTAGTTATTATAACAGGATTCAACTGAATAAAATCATCCATATACTTTAATAATGGTCCTTTTTAATATTAATATATATATGAACATACATAGGAGAGGGAGCTAGCATGTGGTTTTGGCAAAAAATACACTGACACACTTAACCTGTTCTGTTAGTTACAGAACGAGTGCAGAAAAGTGATATATATTATATTGTTCCAGTCTGTGATCAGAAAGTTTCTTTTCTTCATATAAAACACGTACCAGATATAACTCTCCACAGCATTTAAGATTGTGCTTTTAACAGAGAAAATATGTGCGTGCTGCAGAGTGAGCAGAAATTTATCTTAATAACTGGAAAAATACTGATGATAATGAAAATGTTTTAGGCAAAATGAGCACGCTCCATGCTCCAGACTAAAATTAATTAGAGTTTTTAACGTTTTATAATTCCGCCATAATTCTTTCACTAGTACATTTACTTCATAGCAATAAATACTTGGATCATTAAGTAAAGTGCAAATGTGTGTGATGTGCTACAGTTAACAACCTCTGGCCCTTTTTTCTGTACTCCTGCATTCGGTTTTCCAATGCATTGAGTAAGCAATTGAGGAACACAATTAAATTTCCTGACTTTGCATATATGAGATTCTTATTTCATTTAATACAAAAGGCAATTAATCTACCATTTTACAACTGAATTCCAACTTTAGTGGGCCATGATAGATACTGAAATGAACTTACAGGAAATGCTTAATTAAATTTACTGTAAAAAAAGCATACAAGGGTTTTTTTTTCTTATGACAGAAGTTGCATATTTAATTACAAAGTCTAGAACTATATTGTAAAATTAAACTGGGGAGGTTCTTAGTAAACCTAGCTCCAACACATATGTCATTAAACAGAATGGAGCTATTTTATAAATTTCTTTTTTTTCTACGTAGTAATTATGTAGAAAAATTTGTAGTAATTCAAACAAAAGACAGCTAATCAAAGAAGTCCCCCTTTATTTAATATTACAAAAATCATATCCTTTAATAGCAAGTAAGATAGATAAAAGAGTAATATCTAATTTCATGTATGAGAATATATGAATAATTCTATTTTATCTGTTGTATAATCACTCATCTATCCAATCTGTGATTCTGGAGCAGATCTAGGGTCTTTTGAAGCTTTAGTTTCTCCTGTCACCTTTTATTTCTTCGTGATGGCTTTTGGTAGCATGGAAAAGGGGCATTTAAAAATAAGACTTTGGATTTCCCAGTACGATTTGGGATTAAGAAGGAATCTCTCTGACCCAGGAAGAAAGACTATGAAAATTTGCCCAGACACCTAGGGAGGGCATATTTATAGCAAAGGGAGTGAAGATCGGTGAGTAGAAGGTGAGGGTGTGGCAAACTAGGTGGGATAAAAGACAGGAAATAAAGTGAATGATGGATGGTGTGTTAGAGTAGACTATTAATGAGCATAAACCCAAATCGATCAACATAACTTTCCCATAAACATGAAAAAGCACAACTTTCTAATGTGAGTTTTTAGGTGTTTAAGATATGTTTAAAATATGTTGCTGACTTCCTGGGACTATGAATACCATCATACTCTTTTCTTCTGATAGATGAGTTCTTGTATGATGACTACATTTAATAACCCCTGAGGAGCTTACCATCTTAAAGATAAAACAAACACCTCTTCTTCTGTAGTAGACTTCTAACACGTGGGAAATAAACACACAAGTATACGCTAGAACTGTACATTAGAGGCCCCACATTGGTAACTTCCCTTCAGTTATAACATTTTTGGTTTAAAAGATATTACTTCCTTTTTAAATATTTAGGTTGGTAAGCTGGTGTGTAGTTAGCGATAATTATAGGAAAAAATCCTCAAATCCCATAACTGGCCAACATAAATATATTGTCAAATGAGGATACCATATGTCCAATATATATTAATTAAAGTCTATGGTCTATGAAGATATAACATTTAAAGAGGTTCTTTAGAAAAATATTTTTGTATATATCATTTACTATTCACTAACTTTCAAAAATCCAAACTGTGATAATATTTAAAGAGATTACATATAAACCTCTGCTTTCCGAACAGGTACACATATGTTGTTTTTTGCCCCAAATACAAATATACAGGTTTAAATCCCAAGAGTTTAAAAAATTATACCAAATTAAAGGTAAAATAATGTCAAACAATGTTTGAGATATGCAGGACCACCAAATTATATAGTTCTATCACTAAGAGATCTCCAGGTTGAATAAGAAGAATCAGTTACTAACTCATTAAAATTTTCATAGATGCATGCATTGTTTATTATGACTAGAAATTATTCAACAATAACTTAGTTCATTATACAAGCTGGAAACTACTTATTTATAGCATATTTTATTTATTCATTAATATAAGCAATAACCCTGGTACTGGAATTGGTAGCTTTCCCAGTAATGTATGCCTTAATCTAATCATGAAAAGTAACAGACAAATCTAAATTAAGAGATAGTCTACAAAATAAATGCAAATTACTCTTCAAAAGTGTCAAGGTCATAAAAGGCACAGACAAGGAAGTAACTGTCACGAATTGAAGGAGACATAATGACAAAATGAAATAGGGGATCCTGGGCTAGAAAAAGGACACTACTGGCAAAACCAGTAAAATACAAATGAACTCTATAGTTTACTTAATAATGTTATGCCATAAGATCAATAATTGTTCTATGCTTACATAAGATGTTAACATAAGAAGTGCATACTCTGTGCAATTTTTGCTACTCTTAAAATCTAAAGTTATCTCAACACAAAGTGAGTACAGACAAGTAAGCAAATAATCTTTGTTAGATGATTTAGGAATATGTATACTTTGGTTTCAAATACTATAAAGTTTCTCATCAAAATTGTATGCTGAAGCAGAGTTATGGATAATGAGGTTTTAGAATTTCTCTGATATGAAAAGCACACTGCAGGCTGCACAGTATAAATAAGTGTTTACTGCTCACTAGTAAAACCACACAGTTACTCAGCAACACTGACTGATGTTTTCCACATGACATTCATTGTCATATTTTCGGGACTCACTCACACAGTTTAAGAACCACTAGGACAATATTCAACAGGTAATGTAATAAGATATAAGAAGACCTGCTTGTACTGTTTCAAATTGTAGTTTTTGTGAGGGTAGTAGCTGTCCTTACTAATACTGACATTTTATTTCCGTAACTTTAGTTAGGGATTCCAAAACAACATCTGACTATTATCTGGAAAAAAAGATATACTTTCACTTAACAAAAGAAATTTCTCCATAGCAGCATCATTTCTTAAGACTGACTAAACTGTACAAATATCAAAACAAAATGAAACTGTTAGTAAATCAAAAGCTAAAAAACAATTTTGATTTTCTTTTGTAACACAGTGACAGACTAGATTGCAATATCATTTTCAAAGAGCCTAGAATACAGTTGTCCTCATTTGAAAACATTAACCTTTCAAGATGGTCTTAACTATTTAAGTAGATTCTATCCCTAGAATCCTTCCTTTCTCCCTCCCACAAAAGTTTACTGAACGATGACGGTAAGGTGATAGAAATAAAAAGATGAATAAGAGGTTTTGTTGCCCGGAGGAGCCCGTGTCCAGAGAGGCAGGCAGCTGCGCATAAAACCGCACCGCGGTGGAGGAAGTGTATCATCATGCTCATCGGGCACGCAAATGTGAAGGGAAGAAAACTGAACCATGACAATTCATAAAGAGAATTTTTTTTAATGATTCATATTCCATAGAGGTGGGCTACAGCATCCCCCATGCTCAAAGGTTAGTACTGTGAATCTTTAAAAACAAATACTTCTCAATGTAACTTACACTGCTCTTTCATTAAGATAACCAATACTGAGGACTGCATCCTTCAGGAATAAACTTATGTTTGGAAAGCGAATTTTTAAAACTTTACTCCCAAGTGAACCGATTAAGTAGCCTCAAATATCTATTTCAAGTTGAATGCTATTTTTCCCAGAGTGAACCCATTAATCTTCACAGTTTTATTGGAAATTAATTGCTCATTAGACGTTCAAGTAACACATCTCCTATGGCACATTAATTTTTCATGCATGAAAAAAGTTGACTTTGCTTCAAAATACTTTTGATAGAACAATCTAAAAGTTTTACGGAAGGCCCCTACCCTCCTGAAAAGGACAAATGCCTTGAGAGCTGAAGGATAAGGACAGGTAAGGTAAGGAATGGAAGGATGAGCACTCCCGGTAGAGGGAACAGGGAGAAAGTTCCAAGCCCGCTGGAGCCCAGGGACAGAGAAGACAGGAGTGGGAAATGGCATGGAAAGGCAGGCAGTACTGGGTGTTAGCCTCTTCTGGTTCTAGCATTACACAGTGCTCACGGATGGTCACTCCACACATACTGTGTATTTGTCCTCTTTCTTCTCTGCAGTTGTGTCCCAGAGGAACCACAAAGTCGCTTTGTGGTCAGCGACTGGCAAGCCTAGATTCAAATCCTGACTGATACACAGTGTCCAAAGCTGTGCAACTCTGGCAGGGAGGCGGGGGGATCACTTGCCCTCGCTCCACTAGAGAGTAAGTTCCAAGACAGCAGATTTTCTGCCTTGCTTACCACAGTATCCTTGAGTGCTGGTGAGGCTATCACATCATAGCCTCTCAATGAATATTTCTGAATCTATGAACAAATCCCCTACTATATAGCTGCATGGGAAACAAAAATAAAAATAGTTCTGTCTCTTTTAGTACTTAGTAAATAAAAAGGATTGACATGCCTCATATGTAATCACCACAAATGCCAGGCAAGATAAGTATTATCATTCCCACTTCCCATTGAGGAAACTGAGGACTGGACACACTGAGGAACTGCCCTTGGTCACTTACTAATATAGGAGGAGCCAGGTTTCAAACTCAGCTCTGACTCCAAAGAATTCTCTCTCCACTGTAACACATGGACAGTTAGAATTGCTCATGATCAATAAAGTTTGGAGGCTTCACATACCTTTCCAAAGTAACTTAATTTTTGTTCAATAGGTATCGACCCCATTAACTACTCAGGTATACAAAACGTCCTAAGTCTACCTTGTAGAACTGATCCCAAAGCATCCATCAAATCTGGAACAGGCCAACGGGTGCTGCTCCCTGAAGACTATTTATAAACACACCAACTGCTTTTCAGTTTTCAAGCACCCTGACAATGTTCAGGATTTGTTGTGTTAGATTTCCTAAATCTCATGAGGATACAGAAATAGCTGAGGACACAAAGGGGTATTGTGAAGATGTCACAAAAATCGCTTTCTGAGCAACATAAAATTCCGCCATCACCCTGGGATGACTGCTCTTCAAAAAAGTTCATGTAAAGAGGATTTATGATCAAGGTCCGTGGCTTTCTCAATTCCTTGGCAGCTACTAACACAAAAGCTTACTTTCCGAGAAAGAAAAAATAGCCTTTATTTGTAAGAAGATACATAAGGTCCGTGAAGGACTCTTGAGGACTCTTGGGAATGTTGAGAGTTCAAACTCAAAGAGACTGAAAAAAATCCTCATATGCTGTTAAACTGTATATAAAAATTCTGATATAATGCAATAGCTAACAACAAATGAAGTTATACATTTAAGTTTATAAAAATGAGAAAACAAAAGTTCATGATTTCATAGTCACATTATGTGGCAACCATATTGATAAGTCAAAAAATACATTAATTGTTTCAAAAGTGTTTTCATAATAGAGATGCTCAACAATTACAAAGGAAATTAAAATTCTCTATTGCACTATGAGAGGGTTTTTAAGAAGTTATTTTACTTATTTTTTAAATTACTGGTATGCTTTTTGTCACAGACAGAAAATACATAAATAGAATGCAGCTCTCCTTTATTCAATTTTGCCTTAAAATAGAATACAGGATGGGCAAACGTAGGCTTACAGTTACAAGGACATGAAACAGTTCGTTCTTGTATTAGTAATTACTGTGTTATTTATTTGTATTACAACTGTAAACCCGCCTTTGCCCACCCTTGTATAAACTGTATATTCTGCATTTTGCCACAGTTTGAAATGCCTTGTTAATATAATCAATATCAAAACAGGAATTCAACATTAACAGGCCTTTGAAACTGACAGCATTTTAATTTTGGCCCCTCTGAAAGCAGGCAGCCTGAATCGTTGTTAGGACTTGGCACACAGGTAGCTACCCCAGTGATTTTGTGTTACATGTTTCACATATACTACAAGCAGCACCACAAATACCATACAGTATTTGATTTCTGGAAATCTGCATGGGAAACTTAGTGACTTTCTGTTCTTTAGGAGAACTAGGCTTTCAACATCTATATGCCTTATTTAAACTGAGATTTACTTAAAAAATTAATGATTTTAATGATCTGTATGTAAGAATGAGGAGAGAGAAAACTACTGAAAAATATCCTCCTTTCCTTTCACCTTTCCTCCATATTTTCAGTCAATAATTACCCAGTGAACACCTACTACCTATCACATGTTCAGAGCAGAAAGGAGAGTAGAGCTGACCCCTGCCCTCAGGACTTTTGTACACTTGAAATGTGAAGATGTATTGAATTTTTTTAAAATAATTTTTAAAAGATTGTATTTTATTTTTTAGAGAGGGGAAGGGAGAGAGGAAGAGAGGGAGAAAATCATCAGTGTGTGGTTGCCTCTCGAGTGCCCCCCGATGGGGGACCTGGCCCGTAACCCAGGCATGTGCCCTAGACTGGGAATCAAACCTGTGACTGCTTCGCAGCCCAGTGCTCAACCACTGAGTCACACAAACCAGGGCAGGTGTATTGAATTTGTCTCCTATGTTGTTTATAGCTAGACAGCAGACACCTCCAAGCTTCCTCAGTAAATCAGATTTTGTTATGAAATGCTGCAAACATAATCATCATAACCATAACTTAGAACACTTATGAAGCCCTCTGGAGAGTCCTTCCCCATCCCGTCTTCCCATCTTCCTTCCTTCCTTCCTTCCTTCCTTCCTTCCTTCCTTCCGAGTACATGGAATTGGATATTAATCACTCCCTGGTATTTTTATATTTTAACACTTTGTAGTTATGACATTATATTATATATTCTTCGACTTGCCATTTATTTTCAACATTACATTTTGCATGTATATTTATGTTATACTTTCTTAACAGAACATAGGTTTTGGCTCAAAGCTAGCATCGCACACCGGAAATATTACTGCTACAGTCAGGGTGAAGATAAATATACCACTATTAATTAATCTTGTTTTGGATATACTTGCAAATAGTACCAAGCAAGAGAAAAAGACATGAAGTATAAAATTGTAAAAGAGGAGGTAAAACCATCCCTATTTGTGTACACCTGGAAATGTCAAGAGATCAAATGAAACAGTTACAAACTAAGATAATGCAGTGAGAGCCTTTATGGATAACATGAGGGTAATCCATGAGGGCTAATTACCTCCTAAATTTTAAGACTGCTTAAAGCAAGAATACTGCCCACTATGTGTATTTCTAAGAAGAGCAAATCATTAAATAAGCAGCTCATATTCAAGAGATAAATCAGTTGCCAAGCTACAACAAATTTCAATCGTCTTTTCCAGACCACTCTTCTCTATTAAGAGCCACAAGATTTTAGGGCTAGGAGGTACCTCACTTAGAGGAGGGGTCACCTGAACCATTCTTTTAGCTCTGCGGATAGAGGAGCCATCCTTAGCATGCCTAACTGACTTCCCCATGGCCCCACAGCTCTCCAGTAAGGGAGCTGGAATCAGAATTCAAGTCTCCTAAGGTGCTGCCTGGAACTGCTTGCCATGAGTCCGTGTTGACCATAATGCATCAGTATGATTTTAAATCAAATGTTGGCAAAAACAGAGCATGTATAAAAACAAAACAAGTGGGTGAGGTTTGTGTTTGTATATGTACATATTCTGTGAATTGAAGTGATCCTATGTTGAAAAAACAAGTTGTGTGATTTTCTTACATCAAACATCTACAAGAGCACAATGGAGAACGTATAGGTTTTGGCGCCGCACAAACCTATGTGAATCCTGCTTTGGCAGTTACTATTGGGAGAGACTTTGGGCAGGGCACGTGACCGCTCGGCCTCAGTTTCTCACCTGTAAAATGTAACAATAAAAAACCCTAAACTCACAAGTGATGATTTGGGAAATTAGAATTATGCACACAAATTTTACTAGTAAAATGCTTGTAACAGTAGGTGCTCAAAAAAATGGTAGCTATTACTAAATTTAAGACATATTTCCAAAAAGTGTTGTCTAATGTTAAGCTCAGAAGTACGTGGTTGAAGTGCTTTTTTCTTCTTACAAGAATAAAAATGCCAAGTTTTGCTTCCTTTTTTAAGTACGATTTTAGCATTTCAATAAAGACGGTAATTATTATATGAAGAAGCACACAAACTTACACATGTAATATAGAAATGTTTTCTATTCGTTTTTTAACCTACAAATACATGAGTGTCCTCAGTGTGCCGGGTCCTGCTGCAGGAGATGGAGAAAGAAGTGGTCAACAATAGTATGTCCTTGTCCTCATGGATCTGAAATTCCCACAGGGAAAGACACACAGTACATTGTTAAGAGATACATAATTTCCTATTTTGATGTAGTATGACAAAAACAGAGGAAAAGGACAGAGCACACTTTTCCTTAAACAAAGTAGTCAGGGAAGTCCCTCTACTTAAGAGATGAATTCAGGCTGAAACCTGAATGATTTGAAGGCACTGGTCACGTAGGAAGAGAACTCCAGGCATAAAGAGCAAGGGCAAGGGCCCTGCAGTACAAATGAGCTCAGCCAGTCTGAGCACCAGAAACGTCAGCATACCTGGCAGTAGATGAAATATTAGGTGAGACTACGGCAGCCGTACTGGTTATTCCATTTGCAAAAATAAGAACCCATTGGGGGTTTAAGAATTTAACTAATATGATTTGATTTTGAGTTTTAAGCATATTGTGGTCGTAGTACAGAGAATAAGAGTAAGGGTTATGTTAGGTTTATAAAAATAAGGAAATAAGGCAGAAAGCTACTGCCATAGTCCAGATCAGGAATGACGGGCGGCTCCAAGTACTACAGCAGTAGTGGGAATGAAAAGAATTGTGATGTGGGTGGGAGTCAGGGAAGGCTGATAGGTAGATGGAGGAAACAAAAGAGAGTAATTAACAAAGATGCCTTTGTTTTTGGTACCCAAATATGGTAGAAGTTGGGAAAAACTATGTGAAAAGAAAGTCATGATGGGAATGAGGAAGAATCTGGAAACAATAATTCTGTTTTGACATTAAACTTGAAACAATCTTTAGCTATTTGTTCAGAGCTCGTTATTAGAAGTTTGAAGTCCCAACACAGCAATATTATGAGACTATATGCAATCATCTGGGCAACAATATACAAACAGAAAAAAAGGGGGCCCAAGGACTAAGCCATGATAATAAAACTTGGGTATAGTGGGGAATTCGGCTAAGATATAGGAAGAAAATTAGGGGACTATTGGCGGGGGCAATACAAACCAAGATAATAAAATGTTTCGAGAAAGAGGAAATGGTCAATATTGTTAAATGGTGTTAAGTGTTCAGGTAAGATTCAGACAGAGACAATGACTACTGAGTCTGACAACAAAGAGATTTTAAGTGACAAGGCATTTTAATTGTTAAGACAACCACTTCAGCGGAGTAGCAGAGATGAAAGCCTAGTTGGAACAGTTTAAAGAAGGACCGGCAGATGTCACTGTGTACTTCTGCTTCCCTCCTTAATTTCGGACACATGGATGTGATGACTGGAAGCACGGTGGGAAGACCAAGAGAATCAGTAAAATTATTAGACAGCCAGGGCTTTTTGTTGAGTATTATTACATTTTTGTAACTCCTATATTAATCAAACTTTTCCAGCAGCATAAAATACCCCTTCCCTAAAATCAATATGCAATACATTCTTTATCCTGGTCTCTAAGACTTTCAGTCTGGATAAAAAACAGAAAACAACTTCAGCGCTGATTTGCACAAAGAGTGAGTTCAATGCCTTTACTGTGAATAGAACATTCTCCCATCTCCCTTTAGGTTTTCATCTCCTAGTTATGCTGAAAATGACCGTATGGAGCTGTGTGCATGAAAGAAACACATATAGCAGACTTCTATAAATGCTATTTTTTAAAAATGTGTATATATTGCATGGGCCAAAAAGTCTGTATGGTTTTTTGGTTTTTTTTTTTTTTTTTGCAAAATAAGACACTTTTTTCATTTTCACCAATAACTTTATTGATTTGGATATTTTGAGTATGTGGGCTATTTCCTGTGTGGTGTAACACTGTTCTCAATTAATGTTTTGATTAGATAGTTATCAACTTCAGCTGGTCTACCCAACCGATGAGCATTGTCCAGCGAGAAACCGCCAGCACAAAACTTTGCAAACCACTTTTGACACATTTGATCAGTCACGGCACCTTCTCCATACACTGCACAAATCCTTTATTGTGTTCCAGTTGCATTTTTACCTTTCTTGAAATAATAAAGCATAATGTGCCAAAAATGTTATATATTTTCTTCCATCTTTAAAATGGAAGAACTTTGATTTTTTTTAATGCATGCTGATATGACAGCTGTCACAAAACACTCTAACAAAATTGTTTTGAATTAAGTTAAATACTAATAAATGCTACTAGAGCCATCTTTTGGAAAAAACAAACTTACTTTTTGGCCAACCCAATATGTTGCTTTAGACACCCAATCATAAACAGTCAAATCAGAATAATCTTCCTGACTTCAATATAGTGTTCAACCTCAACTTAATATTCTGAGAATTTTCTCTGCTTGACTTAATGGGGAGGTATATAATATTTTGTTCTCTTATACTTACTTTTTTAAACATTTCCAGTTTGGGAGGAAGTAGAGAAAATGGAGGTACTGAGTACAGATAATCATTTGGAAGTTTTTCTGTAGTATAAAAATAAAAATAGCTAAAAAGTGATGATGTGATCAGTAAGTGGAACCTAATCAATAAAACAAGCAAGCAAAATAGAACCAGAGACACTGAAATTAAGAACAAGCTGACAGTAACCAGTTTGTAATGAGGGTGAGGGAAGGATTTTTCAGGAACAAGTGTACAGGACACACAGATAAAACCAAAGTGGGGTGGGAACGAGGGTGGGAGGGGGGACGGCTGGAATGGGGGGGGAGTGGGGGAAAATGGAGACAACTGTACTTTAGTAACAATAAAAATATACAAAAGAGTAGAATCTGTGAAAGACTATTTTATCTGATATTCTTCTGGTGTTAATTTAAAAAATAAAGGCTTAGCTCATAGCAAAATTGTTTACTTTCAAAATATAATTTTGTAGTATGTAAATATTATAGGAAATGTGAAAGCACTAGAACCTATGTCATAAAACCGTGTCAGAAGCCTAGATTTTCCAACGAAACATTTTAATATAATTAATTTAATGTAAATAATGAAAAATGTAGGCTCAACATATTCAAGAGCTTATTTGCCACTGTTTTAACAAAAAAATTTTTAAATATTAAATGTTTTTTATTTTCCTTAGTTTACTTTCTAATACTAATAAAACATTTAGAATATGGTAATATACAGCATATAGTATAGAATAAAAATACATGAAACAGAAAGAAAAATAAAAGGGTTAGTATTCTATGATATTGTTAAATAACTGTTTTAATGAAATAGGATTATGGTACTATTACATCTATCTATAATACATCCTACTTTTCACATTCATTAACATTACAAAGGTAAAAACAAAGCACATGATTATTTGATTAGAAAAATAGGCCTTTAAATAGTTTGACTAAATTAAATATATTAACATAAAATTTTTACAAAATTGTTATGAAACTATGATAGATGTTTTAGGACAACAGTAGTGTTAAAACTGGAAAAAAATAAAATGCTTCCATAAAATATAACAAGTGACTAAGCAATTTTATATTATCATAAAAATAATTTGAAAATGCTCAATTCTTTTCTGCTCAAGGGAAGTAATTCCCTAATAGACATTTTGGAAGTTTGTTCATTTTCAGTCTGTTTAAGTTTATAGCAATGATAATGATATGATAGTGGTTTTTAATGTGATATGAATTTTTCAGATATGAGGGCTATATGCACATAATATTTTTCCTTTTAGATCCTCACTGAAATAGCCAATGGAATTTTTAAAATATGACAGAGAGAGAGACAGAGACAGAGACAGACAGAGAGAGCAAGTGAGAACATATGCCTATAACAGCACAGGAATCTAGGGAGGACTTTTACCACATTCTAAAATTCTAAGATTCTCAAGAGTATTTGCTGTGACCCATCAAACCAGGTTAGTTCCCCTGCTTCTGGTTTTAACAGTACTTTGTGTTCTTCCTCCAGAGCTTTCATGTCATTTATCCATATTTTCTGATAGACTGTAAGCATCATGAGGACAGGCGTCATAGCCTGCTACGAACACCTAGTACTCCCAGAAACTGTTATTGGGCCTTACACTTAATAAGATGCTCAGTAAATATTTGTTAAATGAATGTAAGAAGAAAAGCTAGAAAGAAATACACCAATATGCTAACAGTGGTAATGTCTTGCAGAGAGGTTATGACTTTTGTTTTCTTCATCTATTTTTCTACTTTTTCCAAGTGAACTATAAAGAATATGTACTCCTTGCATAATGAAAACAAAGTACTTAATAGATTTAAAACACAGCTCTTAAACTAAGCTGCCATTTAATTTCTTACTGAATATACCATAGGTAAGTAGCAATATGAAAATAGTAATAATTAAAATAAATTAAGGCTGCATGGTTATATACAGAAAACATTCATGCTAAGTGAAGTTTATCTTATTTACAAATTACTATAACATACCATTTTCAAAAATTATTTAAAGCATATTTTCATATATACAGTAAAATTTTACCTTTCATTGTTGGAAACGACAATATCAAGTCAAAGTCAAGATATGTAAATCTGGATTCCCCAAGCATGTCATATTTTTCTAACATAACTAAAACCATTTTCATTCCTAATTATTAAGTAATATTGATCAAATAGTGCATTGTTCGCTTGTTCCTATTCTATACAAATATTTAACTTTAAAAAATACAAGCAATATTAAATAATAGAGCTACATTTTTTTCTGTGAGCAGAAAAATCTAGATTTTTCAAACTGACAACTTTTATCAACTAGCCACTATATCATTGATGTAGTTTCTCACTATGTTTATATGGGGTAATTTTGAGAATTAAAGTAGAAAACTCTGAACTATTAAGATAAGCACTACTTCATTTCTTAACATATTTTAGGAGTTTCCTGATGATCTTGCGTGTATGCGACTAAACACAATGTGGCTAAAACCACAGCTTGTCGTTATGTTCTCCCATCAAAAAAAGTCTGCTCTAAGGCAGGTTTGTGACTGTGACAGGTTAAATTTGTCGTGCTGTTTGTAATAAAATACTGCCTGCCTTACTTTAATATATGGAAAACACATATATTTTCCTTCAAGAAGGGAAATGCTGATGTTATCTTGGTTATAAGCTTGCTGCTGAAATGATTTAGGTAGTTTTCTCTCTCGTACAATACTGCTATAAGGCCTTTCTATTCCAGCAATAAATTATAGCTGATACTTCAAGCCCATTTTATCTCTATCTTTTAGTTCCAAAAAATGAGAAAACAAATATTTATTCTATATAAACAAAACAAACACAAGATGTAGATAAAAATGATCCAGTATGGGGTAGTGAATAATAGCTGGATGCACCACTACAAAAACAGAAAAGGGCATCAAGTGCTTAAATTTGAGGATCCCTAAGGTTCCTGCAAAAATTTAAAAACAGTAATTTTACATGTTTGAGATTCATGATTTTGCATCGATAATAAATTTAACATTGTTGTCTACAGCACATGTTAGAGAAAATGCAATAAAATTACTTGCTTTAACTCAGAGGCATCTGTGACAGTGAAACAGCAAAAAAACTTGTCTAAGCAATTCTAATGTTAAAAATAGTGAGTAAAAGTATTTGTTCAAGCAAATCACTCATTTTATTTAGCCATTTCTTATATAGATATTCAAAAGGTGACCATTTTGTAGGCAAATAATTCTCACAGTCTGAGAACTTGAGGAGAATATGCTAGTATTTTTATTCTTTCACGAAGCAGTATTTTTACATTATGTGAGACTGCATAGTAAGGAAATGCAAGTATCAAGCAGAAATAGCAATATCACTAATAAAGTTTTGTATTTATCACTATAAATATAACAGAAACAGTATTGGCTTCTTGACTTATAGGTACCAGTAACAAATAACTTGAAACTAGGTTTTAAAAATCTAACACAAAAATACTAAAAGATTCACATAGACCACTGATGCAAAATGAAGCTGGCAATATCAAAGAATAAATCTGTATACAGATTAAACCTCCTTATGGGAAATATATATCAAATTATGCTCTTGATAAAAGTCAGTCTATTATATAGCACAATGCAAAGAAAATGTTTTAAAAACTTATATGAAAATATGTCAAACAATAAGCCCACATACGTAATCATAGAAATTATACAACATTTGGGAATTTGTGGTTAAAAGAGATCTAACCACAATTGTACACAAATGAGCACTGAACACCAGGACCACACAGGCGAAAGACCAAATGGACTTGGAGACAGAAACTCAAAATCCTTATCTGGCCTCTGGTACTTATTATGGGTCTTCAACAATTTGTTCACAAATTTTCTGAAACTCCAAATTTCTTGACAGAGATAATCTGGAGGGGAATGAGGTCTAAAGAGAAAGCTGACCAGTTGATCTATAAAGTCACTTCTACATTTAAATTTTGACTCCAACTACTCTAAATGAATAAGTACACTATTATGAATAAAACTTAAGGTGAAACTGGTATTTTCCTCAAATAAACTTGGGGAACAAATTCTCTCCCCATGTCAATGCTTTATAATTCTAACAAACTGATTTTTTAGGGGAGACATTACTTGTTTTTGGGTAAGTCTGAGTACATACCACCTATCTAATGACCTCTGACAACACACTCCTGAATTAAAAGATGCTTAAAGAATATAATATCCATATAATCCACTGTTTAAAAATTATGAAATAGTACTATGCTTTAATTTCATATTAATCCAGAAAAAAGTGTCAATAATCAAATTTATAGATGATACTGTTTTTCTCAAGCAATTTTTTTGACGGTAAAGAGCTACTATAAGTTTTTAGGCATTTCTTACTCAGGTTATGAAATATCAAGCATACATTCAATAAAATAGCTTGACTTTGCCCATAAATCAGGATAAACATGAGATTAACAATACTAATAACTACAATAACAATAATCACACTGATATGTGTTGCCATATATGAAGGATTTAATGGGCTGGAAATTTTGTTAGGCATTCTACATATGCTATTCTTGGATCTCCAGAACATGCCTATATAGATTTATCTTTATTAATGAAGAAATTGAAACACAGGAGCGGCACAACTACTAAATGGAGGAGTAGAGACTACAGACCTCAGGCTACTAAGGTACATTTCACTTAATTTCAATTTTATAGAAATTGGCATATATTACCTCACAGGTAATAAATATAACAGAAACAGTATTGGCTTCTTGACATTTATGTGACAAGACTGACCGAGTATCAGAGATGTTTCCCAGGAATTAAACATTTCTCAATGTCAGTAAGTAGCTGGCAACAATGTCAGATAATGCCAAAATTTGCAACTTACTGCCATCCTACTGGCATGAAGCCCTTTACTTTAACATGAAGTACAGAAACTTCAATACTATTACCTGAACCTCTTTCAAATCTTATCATTTGAACATTTTTGCTTGAACTCTAGTTTCTTAAAATATTACTCTATATGATATTTTTGCAGTCTGTATTAATGTCGTATGGTGAGAAAAAAATGGACTTATAAATCTATAGCACACCACTGCTGAACAGTAGAAGATTACATCACAAAAGCTTGAAAAACCTCTACACAAAATTAGGATTATAAGCAAGTTATTACTTCCTGCTAGATTATCTATATGTGCTTCTAGGTCTGTATCCATGTGCCTAGAAACGAAGCAAAACTATAGACCTACATGTCAGTCAGGGTGTATTATAACAGCAAACATGCTCTGCTCTAGACAAAAATGTGAGTTTAGTGAGTTGTGAACAACATATGTCTTAAAGGTGTAATTTAAGAAAGTCGTAAAATTGGGCACATCACAAATAGTATGGACGAGAAGGTTGCTGCAGCACAGAGCCACGTGCAGAGTCAGGTGTGGGAATGTGTACAGAGTGGCACTCATTCATAGGGACGTGTGCAGGGTGGTATGCAGGCACGTGCAGGAATGGTGGTTCCCAGTCAGAGGTCTTTGGAAGTTCCTGCTCCAGATTAACCGCCTGATAGGCCAGGTCATCCCCACCATCCTGACAGGAATCCAGAAGTCAATGTCATTTTTTTATGGACTGGCTGATCAAAAACTACATCGGTACGTTAAGTCATATCCTATGGAATATTTGATTGAACTCTCATCAGTCCTAGGAATATTTGCTGTACTTTTTGTACATCTACTACACCTTTAAAAGGTACCCAAGTTACTTGTCATATATTTCAGTTTTTTGGTAATTTACTTTTTATTTCTTTCAAAACAAAGCTAAAAACTTGGCCTATTCCAGATATTTGTCTTAACTTTTTAAATTATCCATGTTTTAGGTTTACTGTAAAATAGATACATTATTCATTTAAATACAACTTCTGAAAATCTTTCAAATTTGATTTCAAACCAAAGCCTGATGATTTCTATTTGCCTTTAATTTCCTTTCAATATGAAGTTCATCAGAGTGTGTCAATTAGTTAACTTAATTAGGCTGACTTGATTAAGCCCTTTTCTAGGTCAATATGTAAAGTTACTCAAATTGAGAGCAGAGATTGTAAAATTAATGTTCCTGTGTAATGCAAATGACACTGAATCATGTATTAAATACTCTCCAAATATCAGAAGAAACAAGTATACGTTGAAATAAATAGTGGCTCTAAAGGTTTAGTGTCAATAAATGTCTAATGTTTAATTGAAACAAATTATTTAAATATTTTCTCTTAACTTGTTTCTTATTAATAAAACCATGAATTTATAAATAAATCAATTCTGTTCTAGGGACAAATTTTGCTTTTACTCAAAACTAATTGCTTTCTATTGTCAATTCCAGTAGGACTGAAAGAACATATCTAAAAAACTTCTGCTATAAAACAAAATTTTGCTTATCTATATAAACACTGTGAATGTGAAAAAAACACATATGTTTTACAGACATTCCTCTCCCTGAATTTCTGTAATAATAATATTTCCAAGGCCTTTGCTTTTATTAGATTTTTACTCATACAAGAAAAAAAGTAAAATATTTGTCTAAAAAACAAAACCCTCCCCAAGCTGTTAAAACAAGTAATATATAACAACTACATACTTGTGTTTGGCTAGATTAGTTGGGTTCCAGAATCGCTTGTTACATGAGCTCCAAATTCACTTTAAAAGGAGTAAAATTTTTAAAAATTAAATTTTATATTATATGATTTAAGTCAATGAGTTTAAATTTTACCAACAGAGAACTACATGAAAATGAAACTTGAAATTAAAAATAGAAGTCTTCAGGCTGTAAAAATAAGTTCTCTGTGCCCATCCATCCCAAGGTGACCTAGAACTTTGTGGATATTTGTGTTGGCTAGCACGTATGGGTTATTATCTCAAGTGAAATCTCAAATTAAATTGATTAGAATGATTCTGGTAAGAAGTGAATCCACTTTCACTTATTAATTTAATAGTATGCCCACTGACTTTGCTTAAAAGAAATTTTTAATGCTTACCATGTAATATCATGAAAAAAAGTAGGAAAAAAGTCATTTATGCCAGTGTTTCTCAACTGTTTTTTAACATCCCTCAAAAAGTCTTTTTAGAATCTTTTTTCTAAATTCCCCATGAAATTTTAACTCCACATATGTACTGTATATCTGTTTATGTGCATATGTAAAGTTGTACTTTATTATAAAGAGTAAAAATAAAGCAGAACTTACTTGATACAAGATTATGAATGACTAAATATAATTTTAATCAAAAATGAAAACTATTAATATGTAACAACTTTATAACATTTCCTGAGAAACCTTTATTTATAGTAATTATAATATAGCAAGTTACAGATGCAAATAGTAACTCACATAAACATATAATAACAATATAAAATCAAGTCTTAACAAGTAAAACTATTTTACTTCCAGCAAAAATAACTAAAAAATTAAATAGATCTTTAAAATCATTTATAGTGAACCCTAACTTTTGCTTGATAAAATACCTAGCTGCTAAATAATTATGTCAACATTTTCATTTCAGTACTTGACACAATTAATAATGGATTAAATAATTTTTGTAATGTTAAAATATAAACTATAGTCTACTTTTATTTAATTCTAAAGCCCTAGTTATACACAAAAGCACGGAGGATCAAGCATAAACATCACCCAGGAGACAGTAATGGCGGCCGACAGGCACACGCACGGCACCGCATGTAAAGCCACTCCGAGACCAAGCCATTGGTTGAAAGTTGCCTGATCGTGACCATGCGATTGTCATTGTTTTGTAGCACTGATCGTGTGTACACTTCCCAACTCAGTGTCAGTACTGCTTGGGTGATACCCAGGAAAACCAGAGAGATGTTAAATACTAACAAGATGTTATCAGAAAACGGAAGGTCACAAACCAATTAATTTTGGTCTCTGCTCCTGCAAGAACCAACTTTTGCCCCGTTGGGGTGACACTGCTCCCACTGAGAATGCACGGCATGTGTTGTATGACAGTAGGTCTTAAACAAATCCACATAGGAAAAAAGTAACCAAATGTTAGCAGTGGCTAGTCCTGAATAATTTTTATTTCCATCTTTATATATTACTTTATAATGAGCATTACTATTTTTAATGTTCAAAAAAGTAATTAAAATAAGTATGACCATGTTTACCATGGACATCATAAGTAGATTAACTAGGCTTTTCGTCTGAGTACCTAACTAGATATCTAGACAAGTTTCATTGACTAAATTACAGAATTTCTTGGTCTCTAACTTATGTTTATATAAACAAAAGTTATATATTAAAATTTATGTTTACAATTTTTTTAGCTTAGATAACGAAAACATTTTCAATGTACCGAATGTGATAAGCATGGTTAGCACTGGTAAAAGCACTTCTAAAAGTTTCAACACTTTCTGGGGTCCTGTAATAACAGAATATGGCAAAAAATATGCCCATCCTGCACTGTCATTTTTTTAAGGGAAAAATAACCATGCAAAGATTTAAACATGAAGAAAAATGTAATCCATGTTTTGCTTGTAAATGCTGACAAGAAATTTCTGAAAATCTGGCTTCTTTCACAGTACAGAATACTTTATTATGGCACTTGTGTTATTTGTGAGTCAAAAGTGAATAAATACGCTAGAATAAAGAGATGAAAAAAGCCAACAAGGCAAAAAGCCAAATACTAATCAAATACTAATTTTTAAGCTCAAATAAAAATGAAGAACTCTAAGTTCTTTCAGCTTGCATCCTGAAAAAGGTTATTTGTAATTAAAATGCTGACAGAACTACTTAGCGGCAGCACTGCCAGGATGTCAACAATGGGACTGGCGCTGTGGAAGTCACAATCGCTGCTAACTGTACCCAGCCTTGCACTGACTTAATCTGTGATGAGAAATGAAGGAGTTTAAAAACAGAAGAAATTCGAACAGAGCTGATTTTAGAAAGAAAGGACAAGAAGCTGGGCTTGAAGTAAGATGTTGGGAAATTTAAACTGTTGTCAACAATGTTACTTAGGTGCACCCAAAGCTTATGACTATTTTTTCTACCATTCCCCACCACCTGTTTTTAAATACCATTTGACTTTCATAAGACAGGTCTGAATGTATCATAGGTTAATTCTTTGCCAGTTTTCATATATCATCCTTTACCTTGGTTGGCCAGCTGAAAATTATACAAGCTATAAATTAGCTTTAAACAAGCTCTGAATCAGGTTAGAACTGGTTTTCAAATTAAAGAGCCTTCAGTATATTACAGGGTGCTGTCATTTTATTACCTCAATCAATTCTGTGTGGCCTGAGGTGGAAGGAAATGAATGCTGTCCTCATTTGCAATGGGTTTATCTCTTACAGCAGGCTCTGGAAACACAACCACAGCAATGAATTGAAAGCTAAAGTACATTTAACATTACCAATGCAGAAAATTGTTACTCTTTAACAAAGATGCAAGTTTCAATGGGGAAAAAAATCCACATTTCTTTACTGTACAAAAAATACACAAAAAATTAACAGTTGATTAAGCTTAAATTTTATAGTTTAAAAAATTATAAAACTGACATTCTACTAAAATAATTTTAATGGTCCTCAAATGAAGAAAAGAACACAACAGATGTGCTATTCTTAGTGTTTCAGAAGTACCAGACATGGCTACATATTTAATCTCTATGTTTGTAAAAGCCATTTTATTTCTACTTCCTGTGCAATTAAACAGAAAAGTGAATTAGGTACTAGTCGGGCTCATCATCATTGTTAAGAGACTCTAAAACACAGACAAAAAAGCCAAAAAAAAAAAAAAAAAAAAGCTCATGAGTAGGTATTATTTATTACTGAGGAAATGAAGCACAGAGAGAACAAGTCACCCCCAAATCTATACAGATACCTAGACAATCTGATTCTGAGCCTGTATTCTTGAAGAATATTTGACGAAGAATACAGGGCCACTGAGTACATCTAAGCGACTTTAATTTCTCAGAAAACATTGTTTGTACCAGAAGTAGTAATGAGAAACACTGATGGGGATGGAATAAAGTCAAGTTTAGAGACCTTAGCAGAGTATGTAAGTCGAGACAGAGGTGGATTCCAATGCCGGAGACAAAGAAATCAGCATGTTTCTGTGTGAGTGCTCACTGAACACACATAACACAAGGAGGCCTTCAGTCTTCCGACAGTTTGCTGAGGGGACTGTGTGTTGCTCTACCTAATCATTCACTGTGTGTCCTTCTATGGTTTGAGTATACTCATGTTGATGAAGAGTGATTTTAGATATCTGTACTCTCTCAGTAAACTTGTTTTTAATCATTGAACAGGTTTAATGATAATATACAATCATTTCTGAAGTGCTCAGTGATAGAATAATAAATGACTATGGAAAGACCACTAATTAGCACTAACCTGGTCATTAACTAGCTGTGTAACTCTGAGATTAACCTAAGTTTATTTCTCTGAGTCTCACTTTCATTGCTGTAAAATAAAGCATTTTGACTTTTAATAATCAATATTTTTGAAATTATTTAACCCTTTTAAGTGGAAGTGAAATCTATTCAGTGGAGTTTAATCAGCATTTTTGATCCAAAAAAGAACAAAATTTTTAGCATGATTTTATTCCATGAAATCTTTAAGTCATATATAACAAAGTATATAAAATAAATCTCATTGAAAAAGTTTGGAAATCACCGGTGTAAATGATAACTCCTTTTCTTTAGATTCTTAACATCCTCTAAAGCAGGGGTCCCCACCTTCCCAGGCCAGGGGTCCCCACCTTCCCTGGCATGCGTCTGTGGCCCGGTAGGAACCGGCCACACAGCAGGAGGTGAGCAGGAGGCCAGCGAGCCAAGCTTCATCTGTATCTACAGCCACTCCCCATCACTGGCTTACTGCCTGAGCTCCACCTCCTGTCAGATCGGAGGCAGCATTAGATTCTCACAGGAGCACAAACCCTACTGTGAACTTCGCATGTGAGGCGTCTGGGTTGCACACTGCTTATGAGAATCTACTGTTTGATGATCTGAGCTGAGGCGGTGATGTTAGTGCTGGGGAGCAGCTGCAAATACAGGTTATCATTAGCAGAGAGGTTTGACTGCACAGAGGCCATAGTAAATCAATTGTTTGTAGACTCATATCAAAACCCTACCACTGAGTAGCAAGTGACAAGCTGCATCTGGTGACAGGCTATAAACTCATCCCCCACCCCAGGTCCATGGAAAAAATATCTTCCATGGAACTAGTCCCTGGTGCCCAAAAGGCCGGGGTCCACTGCTCTAAAGGGCTTCAAACAGACCTCAGTAATTACAGATTCATGACGTAATATTCACAGCCCGTTATAATATGGTCTCAATCTAACCTCCCAATCACTCTGCACTAAAAACATTAGCTGAAAAGACTACACCTTTCTCCACTGAACTGCCTTTGCTCCTTTACTAAAAATTAGTTCCTTTTACATATATATGTAAACTGTGTGTGCGTGTATATGGAGAAAGAGTTCTCTGAGCTCTCTGTTCTGCTCCATGATCTATATGCCTGTTCTTTTGCCGGTACCACATTGTCTTGATTCCTGGAGCTTTATAGTAAGTCTTGTGCTTAAGATAGCTTCAGTTCTCCTACTCGGTTCTTCTCATTCTATATTATGTTGGCTATTCTGGGACTTCAGACTTTCCATAGTAACTTCAGATCACTTTGTCAATATCCACAAAACAATTTGCTAAGATTCTGATTGGAATTGTACTGAATCTATAGTTCAACTTGGGAAGAGCTGTCATCTTGACAATATTGAGTTTCCTATCTATGTACATAGACTATTTCTCCACTTGTTTTGTTGTTTCTTTTTTTAAGATTTTATTTATTTATTTTTAGAGAGGGAAGGGAGGGAGGGAGGGAGGGGGGAGAGAGAGAGAGAGAGAGAGAGAGAGAGAGAGAGAGAGAGAGAGAGAGAGAGAGAGAGAGAGAGAGAGAGAGAGAGAGAAACATCAATGTGCGGTTGCTGAGGGCCGTGGCCTGCAACCCAGGCATGTGCCCTGACTGGGAGTCAAACCTGCGATGCTTTGGTTTTGTTTTGTTATTTCTTTTGTTAGAGTTTTGTAGTTTTCCTCATATGGATCTTGTATATATTTTATAAGATTTATGCCTCAGTATTTAATTTTTGGTGCTAATTAAAAATGATATTATAGCTTATATGTCCTATTCCAGTTGTTCATTACTAGAATATAAGACAGCAATTGACTTTTGAATACTAACAAATTCAAAGCACTGAAACACTTGAACATCACATGAAAATAAGAATCTATGCCCTGGCTGGCGTAACTCAGTGGATTGAGTGAGGGCTGCGAACCAGGCATCGCAGGTTCGATTCCCAGTCAGGGCTCATGCCTAGGTTGCAGGCCATGGCCCCCAGCAACCGCACATTGATGTTTCTCTCTCTCTCTCCATCCCTCCCTTCCTTCTCTAAAAATAAATAAATAAAATCTTAAAGAAAATAAGAATGTATGCAAAGACCTTATAATTTTCACAAAAATTAACTCAAAATGGATCATAGACCTAAATGTAAAATGCAAGGAAGATAACATTAGGAGAAGATCTAAGTGACCATGGGTTTAACAATAACTTTTTAGATACAACACCAAAAGTAAAAAGTAAAACACACAAAAGAAAAAATTAAGTTGGACTTCATTAAGATTAAAAACTCTCTGCAAAAGACTCTCTGCATCAGGGAATGAAAAGCAAGCTACAGACTGGGAGAAAATATTTGCAAAACACATGCCTGATAAGGACTACCACCCAAAACACACAAAGAACTCTTCAAACTCAACAGCAAGAAAACAAACAACCTAATTAAGAAATAAGCGGAAGATATGAAGAGATAGCGTACTGATGGGAACAGAAAATGGTAGAGTCATTTTGAAGGAAAGTGGCACCTTCCTACCAAACTGAACATACCCTTACTATATGATCGAGTAATCATGCTCCTTGCTTTTTCCCAAATGAATTGAAAACTCCTTTATGTCCACATAAAAGTCCACAGTACATGTTTATAGCTGCTTTATTTAAATTGTCCAAACTTGAAAGCAACCAAAATTGTTATATACACAACAAACTAAGTGTACACACATCTAGACGAATAGATAAATCAACTGTGGTACATATTGTATGATTCCAACTATATGACATTCTGAAGAAGGCAAAACTTTAGAAACAGTAAGAAGATCTGTGTTTTCCAAGGGTTTGGGGAAAGGGATAGAGGGGTAAATAGCTTACAGCCTACTGAATTTTAAGGGCAGTGAGACTATTCTGAATGATATTGTAATGGTGAATATAAGACAGCATACATTTTTTTCAAAACCCACAACACATACTGTGTTATAAAAACTGAATCTTAATGTAAATTATGGACTTTAGTTAACAGGGCAAAATCAAAATAAATTTTAAAACACATTAGTAACTATTATCAGTGGAATTACTACCTTCAAACTATTATGCAGTTTCCCCCATACCAATTGTACACATAGTGTTTTTCTCCAAAGATTCCGCCATGTTTCTTCAAATACCAGAAAGGCCTTTGAAGTATGGTGTACAGCCATACCACCCAGAATGTGCCAGATCTCGCCTAAAGTATGGTAGCACATGGTCACATTATACTTCCCTGGCTTCCTAAAATTGGATCTAACCACATGCTTTGTGGAATGTAAGCTGCAATGACATGTGTTAATTTCCATTTATGATTTTTAGTCATTCTGCAATTTGCCATGTTTCCTGCTGCAGTGCTTTGGACCATATATGTTGAAATAAAACTGTCATCAGCTTTATTTCATCAGTCCTTGGGTTACTGAGTAACCATATGTAAATACTCTGTCTTCCAACCTATACTTCCATGAGAAGCCAACAAGTGTTAATCCACCAACAATTTGGTATTTTTTGTGTTTATGCTGTATAACCTAGCCTACCCTAATTTACATTCCTACCAAACTCTACCTAGTTTTCATAATTCCATTCTAGTGACATGTTATTCACAATTTCTTTTCGATCCTTGGAGCTAAAAACAATGTTCTTCATCTCTCAATTCCCACAGTAGCTCATCTGCACCTTCTAATGGCATTTAATACTTTTAATTTTGTATTATAATTACATGCATACATGCCTTATCTGTCCTTCAAGAACATAAATTCTTTAAAAGACCAAATCATATATAATTATCTTAGTATATCTGTAGCACCTAATAGATATGGCATCCCTTTTGAATACTACACAGATTTTTATTCAATAAAATGGAGTTCCTAGTGAAGATATATTGGTAGACTCACAAAAGAAAAAGAAAATATCCTGGCTCGTATAGCTCAATGGATTTGTCGCGGGCTGCAAACCAAAGGGTTACTGGTTCGATTCCCAGTCAGAGCACATGCCGGGGTTGCAGGCCAGGTCCCCAGTAGGGGGTGCATGAGAGGCAACCATATATTGATATTTCTGTCCCTCTCTTTCTCCTTCCCTATAAAAATAAATAAAATCTTAAGAAGAAAAATACCTATATAAATAAAAGTTACTGTTTCTTCTCAAATTTTATGGATGAAAAATACAAAATAGACATTTTCTTTAAGATTAGTGTTACACTCTTTTGACAACTCCAGTGTTCTCCTTTCTGGAGGACAGTTTCTTTTTAACTTAAGACTATATCTCTATTCTATGGAAATCTACTATAAACTATAAGTACTCTTAAACATTCATAGAAATGCTGAGCGAACTGGATAGGATCAGAAACTATTCTAAGAAAGGATATTATTTTAAACTTGCTCAATAGATACTTTATGTCATTTACACCAAGTCTTTTCTGCATATTTGGGTCATGGCTGCAGGCATTTATGTTTCAGACATCATTTGTTGTTTCAACAAGCAGCCTTGGGCATTTAGGGCAAAAACCAGGACCCACCTGCACTCTTCCACTGCCATTCAGCAAAATAAAGATTTAAAAAATAACTTCAATAACAACTAATAGGAAACAGGCTCACAGAAGCAATTTTAAATCTATCTTAGAAAAATTATGTGTAACATTCTAGCTCCTTGTCTTCGAGGAAGTATGAGAGAAATATTCTCTGCCATAAGAGTTTGCAGTCTAGCTGGTAAACAGAACCTAGGCATATAAAGATGAATAAAAATATGAAGAAATATCTACCAAATGCCAAATGAATAGTCTAGCAAAACAAATGCACAAGAAATTTAGTCTAGTCCCACGGACTGTAGAGAAACCAGGATTTAAGCTGGACGTTTAATTTTTGAAAAGTCAGGACATCACCTGATGATAATTACAAGAGACAGAAGGGAGGAGGGAGTGGGAAGAGAGAGGGAGACAGAGAGAGAGCTATGGGGAATGTTAGCTTGGGGCTGGATTGTAGATGGCCTTGAAATCCAGGGGTGAAACCCTGACATCTGTCCTATACTCTGAGCAATGGAGAGCTCCTCCCTTGAGTTTTCAAACTTGGAGGGACATGTGAAAAGTCATCTTCCAAAAAGGCTGACTTGGAGAAATACTTCTAAGATGGTTTAATGAGAACAGAAAGAGATTTTGAAGAGAAAGATGTTTTGGAATAAAGAACAAAAGTAAGTGACTTATATATTTTTTCTTCTGAGGTAAGAAATAGAGATTGAGGTAGAGAAAGTAACAAAGATTGAAGTAGGAAAAGTACAAAGGTTATTTCTCAGGGTGAGAGGAGATTAAGATGAGGATACGGCCCCTTTTTCCTCAGTGAAGTAAAAGACAGAGTCATTGCTAAGTGAGAATGCTGGAAGTAAAACCCAGACTTGAGCTACGTGGCAAAGATCTGACATAACTGCTGTGAGAAGCCTGATAAGGGGCTCACAGGACGGCCATGAGGCCTGGTGTAACTTACAGGCACACAGTTACTGTGAACCTACGTTCATGATCTCCAGTGACTTCTGGCCAGAGGAGACACCACTGAGAAGGATCAGTACAGAGGATCCAGAGAAAGCTGAGGAACTGTAACAGAGGGCTATAATGTTTTATGAAAGTGTACATTAAAATGCCACATCACAGTTTAAAAAAGAAGCAGGGGGTTTAGTCAGAAGGAGGAGGATGTCCTGGAGATTTCAAGAAGAGCTGAGGAACTGGCAGAAAGCATTTGAAAAGGTGGAAGTCCTAAGGAAAAAAGACCATGACTTGAGTCATGGTGACGGGGCATTTGACATGCATTACAGGGCTCAAGGGGTGGATGAATTATTTCTCTCTCCATCCCTCATAACTGGTCTAAAATCTCTTTTTTAAAAAGATATGCACTGAAAAAAAGTGTTTCAGAGCAAAAATTGGTCTGGTAATTCAAAGGAGAAGCCTGAAGAATGAGGAAAAATGAGACTGGAGAGTAAGGATTTCTTTAGAAGATGTACTTTAAAGGAAGCCCCTACATAAGAGGGATTTTCTGAAAAGTACTCAGAGAATTTGTCCCCTGGGGATGTGAGGGACACAGACTGTGTGGTGACGCACGTCTGTCTGGCACAGTGACAGAGCAACAGAGAACAGTGCAGGGGGGACCACTGCTCTTCTGAGCTCGCAAGGCAAAGGTCTGCAAGTGCTTACTGAGGACAAGTGATGACCCGTGAAAGAGAGCAGACTCCAGTTGTCTAGAAAGGCGTCTAACTACAGGGGACAGCCTAGTGGGAATGAGGTGATATGGATCAAAAAGTTGGAAAGAAACGTAAGTTCTGAAAGTGAGTTATAAGTAACCCACAGGAGAAAGCATCTCTCACATCAAGGGAACTGCTGGTAGGAAAACTCTAGCAATGACGGACAGCGAAAACCCACAAAGGAAGCAGGGACAAGAGGCAAATTCCAGTCAGGAGGCCCCTTCCAAACTGTAGACTTCCCAGTTTGAAGCAGACCTAAGATGGCAAGGAGAGAAGCTTTGAACTGGGTGAAAGACTAACCTGGGCAACATTTTTTATATATTTTTAAAAAGGCTATTAATACCTCAGGGAGAGTGAAAAAAAACAAACAAAAACAAACCAAACCATAAGATATGGCCTAGAGTCATTTGAGAAAAGACCCAACAGAGCTTGTTTGAAGTCACTGGGCTGAAAGAGTTAAGTTGCTTTGTATTTGCATCTTGTCTTGAATTCAGGAAAAATATTTATCTTGTATCTGAATAAAAATGGAAGACTGGCCTTTTAAAACCAGGAATCTGGATAGCCCTGAAAGCATTTCCTATAGAGTAAGACCAATTCCATTGTCTCCCTTTGTACTCTTTATTTAAAATTAATTTGAAAGGTTTTGGTTAAAAAGTGTCGATTTCAGACTGCAGGGTTTTGTTTTTTTTTTTTTCAAATTGCTATGAGGAGTAAAAAATAAAAAGGAACTAACTACAGTTGGCCATATTGGGGAAGTAAGTTCCTATGTTTGAGAAGCTTTTTACTGATAAAGGAACACAAACATACTTGATTAAGTATAGAGAGTGTCCTGTTTCCCAATGCTGCTTTCATTAACTCGGGAAAACGAGGAAGAGGTGAGAAAGTGGAAAAGAAGAAAAATGTGGAGATTTGGAAACAAATCATGAAGACAGAAGGTTCACCTCACGCACAAGTCAGATTCATGAGTAGCCGACTTGGGAGCGCTCCAGCAGAAGTGGAAGACAAGACTACACTTAATACAGTCTTCACGCTGTACACAGGTTAAAGCTTCCACACTGTCGCTAATGTCACAGGGAAAAGGTAGAGAAAAGTTTGCCTGCTTGTGAAAGAGAAAAGAATGCTTTCTAAAAATATTTACTTGATTCACAATCTTAAAACGGCTGAAAGTGGGGAAAAATTAGTGGTAAGTGAACTAATGACTGGATCCTGGAATAAATGTTAAATTGAGTTATTAAATAATGATGTTTTGTTGCTAATATATGTTAAAACTGTGGCATTAGAATAAGAAAATAATGCTTAAATAAATACCTTACATTTATTATTTGCTTTAAGCTCCCTATATATCTGTGCTTTGATTCACAAATATCTGATAATCTAAATTCAGAAATCTGATTTTAGAAACAGAATTTACAGAATGTTACTTGCCTTTACAAGTTAAGAAAAAAGTTCAGTCCCTCAGGATCACAAAAGTGAACTAATAAAAATGCTCTGATGCAGCTTGAACTTTTCAAAGTGATTCTTAAAAATTTTAACCTCTGTGAGCATACTTTAAAGAGTTTTCAAACCAGTGAAGCAGATAATCATTTGTAGACATTATGGAAGGTACAGTTAACAAAAAACCAACGAAACTGCAGTGAAGATATATCACTACAACATAAACCTTTAAGAAACCTTCAGAGAAAACATTAAAATAGATTGCATCTTAGGTGACCAGAGTTTAAATTTAGCATATGAATAGATTTCAAAAGAAAAAAGAGAACAATACATTAAGGCTAAAACAACTGGTAGAAGTCAGAGACCACAAAAGAACGTAGATGGCTGAGCTAGGTCACAGGTGGGAAAACAGCAGAGTAAAAATAGTTAAATATATGAATCTTTATCTGTCAAGGTGGAGGTAAACATTTTTTAACTTTTTATAGGTGAAGTAATCATTTCATACTATTCGATGAACAAAGAACCCAGATGAGTCTAAACTGCATTATAATTTGTATTTGATCCACTGACAAACAAGGTATTGTTTTTGAGTAAGGAATTTTTACTGCAGAAGAATGAGGATATGGAGGAACGCGTACAAAATCTTCCAGTTTGTACACAAGGTGGCTGACACTGCATGAATCAGAACACTCTTAAACTATCTTTGCAAAGAGTTTGAATGCGGTTGGTTTTAGTTTCTTTTCACAATAAAGGTTTTCAAACTTCACGACTCATGACATTAAGAAGAAATATTTGACTCAGCTAAACTACAGGGCTTAGTGCCTAATAAAAAATTCACTTTTAGATCTCCTTCCCTTACCCTCCCTGCAAGTATGACAGATTAGATTCTGCTGGCTCTATATAAATCATCCATATTGTCAAGTGGCAACTTTCTTAACACAGATACTTATTTCATTGAATTTTATGAAGAAAAAGCCTTGAGGAGTTACAGTCTATCTTCCGCACCTTACAGTATGACCACCTTGAATCAATTTGTTTGTTTAAAGAATAACCTCCAGATTCTGTGCCCTTGTTAGAAAGAACAAAACAGATCCTCCTTAACAATAGAGGTACTTTTCCTTTTCCTATTAACAGTGGTGCTTATTTATGAAAGAAAAATTATCTCAGTTTCTACATTATGAAAATCTATAATGGCTTCAGGACAAAATCTAATTGAGAATCTTTTGCAACAAAGAAATAGAAAATACTTATTTCAATATATGTGCAAAAGCAAGTTTCTAAAATATAAGCAGATGTGGGTTTGAATCTCTCTTATACCACTATGAGCTGTGTAATCCTTAAATTCCTTAAACTTCATTTTTGAAGCTGCAGAAAGGAGATAAAAAGCAGTAACTACTTTACACACTGTGGTGAGAATTAAATGGGATTATACGTTTTAAGTGCTTAGATAAAGCCAGGCACATAGAGGTGCTCGATAAATGTTAATTGCTGTTATTACTACTATGGCACTTTCTTATTTTAAAATTGTTCATTTTTTTTTGACCTAGCAATTACAATGAGACTATATGTATGCAAAGAAATATTGCACAGTACTTTAAAAATCTGGTTAGAAAAGCATATTTAACATGAAAAATTATTCTGTATACAATTATGTGGAAAAGGCCATTAAAACAGAATGTATATGATTGCAATTTTTAATTAAAAATTTGTTTAATTACAGTCAACATACAACATTACAGTTTCAGATATACAACATAGTGATTAGACATTTACATAACTTACAAAATGATCACCTCAATAAGTCTAGTACCAACGTGACACCAAACATTCGTGACTGTTTTTAGAACTGGCAGTTAGTACTTCTTAATCTGTTCACCTATTTCACCCAGTCCCGCAACCCCCAAACCCCCTGGTAACCATCAGTTTATTCTCTGTACCTGTGAGTTTGTTTCTGTTTTGTTTATTTATTTTTACATTCCACATATAAGTATAATCATATGGTACTTATATCTTTCTTTGCCTGATTTATTTCACTTAGCGTAATTCCCTCTAGGTCATCCATGTTGTTGCAAATGGCAAGAATTCATTCTTCTTTATGGCTGAATAATATTCCATTGTTATATGTACTACATCTTCCTCATCCATTTGTCTATCCGTGGACACTCAAGTTCCTTCCATATCTTGGCTGTTGTAACAAACACTGCAATGAACATAGGGGTGCATATGTCTTTTTGAATTAGTGTTTTGGATTTCTTTCAACACCTATAGGTAGAGCTGATGGGTCATGTGGTAGTTCTATTTTAATTTTTTTGAGGGAATTCCACAGTATTTTCCATAGTGGCTACACTAATCTGCATTACAACTGACATTGCATTAGCGTTCCCTTTTCCCCATATCTTCACCAGCATCTGTTGTTTGTTGATTTACTGATGATAGCCACTTTGACAGGTGGGAGGTGATCGACCTCATTGTGGTTTTAATTTTCATTTCCCTTATGATTAGTGATGATGAGCATCTTTTCATATGTCTATTGGCCCTCTGTATGTCCTCTTTAGAAAAGTGTCTATTTAGGTCATCTGCCCATTTTATAATCAGATATCTTTTTGGTGTTAAGTTTTATGAGTTCTTCATAAAATTTTGGATATTAACCCCTTAACAGATGTATCACTGGTGAATATCTTCTCCCATTCAAAAGGTTGCTTTCTTCATTTTGTTGATGGTTTACTTTGCTTAATATGATCGCAATTCTTAAAGAGTAGGCTGTAGTACAATATACTACCAAAAATAAGCAGAAATGTAATACCTTTAGATGCTATAATTGCCAGTAATTTTAAATATTTAAATTTTTTGAATTTTCTAAATATTCTACAATGACCATGTATTAACTTTACAAAAAATTTAAATGCACACATACAACATATGTATTTATTTTTCTGACTCCAAGTTTCTCTAGAGAGGTAGAGTCAGAGAAAAGAAGTAAGGAGTAAAAGAGAGGCACACCTTTCCTTAAAGCAAGGTTTTACACAAATATTATTAGTTCCGTTATGCTAAAAAATTACTATTTTGAATTATTACTTTCTAGCTTTAAACTTAAACAAAACTTAGAGACTGACACCTTCATTATAGCACACTTAATCATATCTCCAGAATAATATTTCACTTGGAGATCAGTTGATACATATTCTACTACTTAGGTAAGCACTAACCTTTATAGTAAAAGGAGACCATTAGATAATGGAAATGGCCAACTAGAACTTACTGGTAAACTTATCACTACATTATTTCTCAGTTAGACCAAAGGATAATATTTGAAAAGCTTCTCTCTTGACAAACATTAATTCAGAGAAAGTAGATGGATCATTAAATCTAAATCCCAAATTTTCCTGTAGCAAAACTGCATGGTAATGAGCTCTGGGTATGGATGTTCAGACCTGCAGAGTGAGAAAAGCAGACTCTGAAAACAAGCCAAAGAAGGCTATCAAAAAGACCGAGACATGGTCTGCTAAGAAGGGGGGAAATCAGGAGAGAACAGGTTCACCAAAGGAAAGAAAGGAGTTTTAAAAAGTAGGAAATTACCATCAGGGTCGACTACCACAAAGCAGCAGCAAAGATGAGGCAGAGTCACTAAGGAAGATTCTTGATGGGGACAAACTGAGTACAGCTCAGTGAATATCCTTGACATGTTGCTGGGCAACTCCAGTACTCAGAAAGAAGAACGGGCATATGGTATGTTAGTGATCACGGGATGCTGTCAGACTTAACCTAAATCAGGTGTCATCCATTCTTGAACCTGCCTCTGGGGTTGAAAGACAGTCCAGTCCTGTTACAGAACAGCAAAACCTGAATACTGAAATTGGAGACAAAAGTACCATGTATGTAAGGAATGTAAAAGAGATTAGGGCCTAAGCAGTAGTTCTTCAATTTTAATAATCATAATCATCACCCGTGGTGTTTATGAAAATGCTCATTCCTGGGCGCCATTCCAGATACTGGTTCTGGTTTAGCGGATTTGCATGGGGCCTTTCAAACCCACGTTTACTAGTACTTTAGAAGATCCTGGTGCAGGTGGTTCAGTTTGTAAACTACATTTTGAGGAGAAATCATAAGCATTTGGGTTATGTGAATTGACAAATGATGATAATTATAAATTATGGTGTAAATCAGATGATTAATTTTTTTGATAAATAATGCACAAAAAGGAATAAAGTGATGTTCACCTAACCTATTAAAATGAGTTAAAGGTAGTTCCTAGGGCCCTGTCGCAATGAGAACTGAAGCTAAGAATTTAATATCGAGCAGGACTGGCCAATACTGTGGCCCAGTCTTGTAACTTGCCTTTTTCAGCATTTTACCAGTGGAAAATATATTAAAAACAGTAAATAGGATACTCCTGGAGATACTCATTTTTTAAAGTAACACGAAGGTAAACAAATTTATATGCTATGATTAAGGAAGTACAGTTATCCCTTAGTGTCTGTGGTAGACTGGTTTCAGAACTCCCGGGGATACCAAAATCCTCAGGTTGTCAAGTCCTTGGTCAACCCTCCAGATCTGCAAGTGCTGCATCCCTAGATTCAACCAACTATAATTCTGGGTTGGCGGAGTCCTTGGTTGTGAAATCCGTGATACAGAGGGCTGACTGTGATTTCCTCCACTGGGAATCGGGAGCAGGTCACAGAAAGGGAGAGAGAATGGGTGTAAAAATAGGGTTCTGGAGAATTTACACGTATAAATCATTGCCCTTTCACTCAGACATATAAAGGACATATTGAGATTTTATCTTTCTAAAAGAAAGGCATTAGTGGCATCTGAGAATTGGTATAATTTCCTTACTTAAAAAGGGGGCTTTCTCTTGGCATAAATGCTATAAGACATATTGAAGGCACATAATAACGTTATGAAATTCTAAATGTGTTTACACAGTGTGCCCTAAAAGTTAATACCCTGCATTTCTACACTCCACAGTGAGTGTGAACACGCTAGCCCAGAGTTTCTCACATCTCCATCCTTTAACATCTTACAACATTTACACAATAAAAGGATGAGTTTCTGATATGTACCTGCTCTCTAAAAGACATTTGTTAGGCTTGATGAATCTTTTATCATCGAAAACTGCATACACCGTGACCAAGTGGGCACATAAATTATCTTATATCTGTTTTCAGTGTTGGTTACTTTTAAATTATTTTGTTTTTACTTTTTATCCTTATTTTAGTTTCAATTTTATAGTTTTAATGACCTTGACAAAGAAATAATACCCCTACACAATGTGGAGAAAATTTCTTGAATATTTCCTAACCTATTAACACAATTGTCTTCAATTAAAAACAAGTTTCCCTTTTATGCACATATCAGTTATACCTTCCTGTTATTCAGTGCTTGTTGGAGCCATTGGTTTAAATATGAAAGTAACCTTTACTTTCTAAATATAATGTCTTCTACTTGTAAGCTAAAATAAAAACATTAATGTATGATCTGTGTGATTCACAGAGGACCATGATTGTATACTTAATGTGAAATAGTCACTGCCATCAATATAAAAATACCAATTATTTGCTAATGATATACAATAAATTTAGGAAGAATACCTTATGCAATATTATATAATCTTAAAAGTCTAGAGAGCCACAGGTGCCTTAGTTTAAAAACAGGTTAATTATAAAAATACTTTTCCTTGCCTCTTAACTCTAGCAGGAAATTAAAATGAATAGCCTTTTTTGTGAATAAAGAAATTAGACATGACCTTACTGTAGCGTGAAGCATGAGAGATAAGATTTTTACCTGGCATGTGTGAAGACAAAAAATAAAACACAGAAAATTGCTCTTCAGGCTACTTTTTAAAAAAACATTTCTTACATTTAAAAATCAGAACATTATCACTAAATTTGAACTTTTCTCTCTGTGATTAAAGAGCGATGCCATTTACTGAGTATCTCCATTATTCCCAGTTATTGCCATTTCACAAATGAGGAACCCGAAGCTCACTAAAGTGAAGCAACTTGCTGAAGGTCGCCAGCACTGTAAACAGTTAATCTATGAACCCAATTTATATCTCTTGAAAGCTCATAAAGCTATTTTCTCTACATCATATTGCATACTTTGACTTCTGAGTATTTTAAATTATTCTATTTTCTTACTCAACAATGCCTCAAATTATAAGAAACTCCATAAATTTAATGACACATCTTTATGGAAAAAGATATTATCGCTTAAAGATATAAACCACATATAGATACACATCTGAATTTCAGAAATATCAAAAAATAAATGTCACACTGTAAGTAATATGACATAACCCACTCTCCCTATGTCCCCTAACCCTAATCTATAATTTCTAATTAATCTTGGTAAGGGTTCCATTAGAACATCAAGATTAGAATGCTTAAATATATTTAATTTCAAAACTTAGTTCCATTAACTATCAGAGTTTATTCTTTGAATTTTCTAGCTCAGATCTGAAGAAGTCTGTCGTAATTGTAGGCAAAAAGGTACTGCTTAAATCACAATATGTAGGTTAAAAAGACAACTTTTTAGCAGATAATTCTACAAAATGATGAAATAAACTAAATGTTTAATGAGTTAGAAGGAATACACTAACTGCATCTACATCTAGAATGCATGAAATCACAAACAACAGGGTGTGACTGTCACAGCTCTGAGAGTGGACTAGCTTAGTTCGACCAGGACCATCTTTTTGCAATGAACCATATCTCTGACGCACACACTACAGACCAACACTGGAAGAACAAGTTCATGTAATTCATACATTCTACATTCCTTCTGAATTTATACATTACTATATTATAAAACCCAATGTTAACATTTCAAACACGAGGTTAATAAGTCAAAAACATTCTTATCAACTTTTTTCTGAGAATTTATTAAGCAATACATTATTACCAAATATATTTCCTTACCACTGTGAATCTGGTTTTGTTTTTTTTTTTATTTTTAGAGAGGGAAGGGAGGGAGAAAGAGAGAGAGAGAGAGAGAAACATCAATGTGCAGTTGCTGGGGGCCATGGCCTGCAACCCAGGCATGTGCCCTGACTGGGAATCGAACCTGCGATGCTTTGGTTCGCAGCCCGCACTCAATCCACTGAGCTACGCCAGCCAGGGCCCTCTTATTAACTTTTTATAAGTAGTAATGAAATATCTTTCAGCTTTACCATAGTCTTAGCAGTGGACTTTTTTTCCCCTCCAAAATGATAAAAAATAAAACCATAAAAAAGTTTAAAAACTAAAGGAAAATACGAAGTTGGTAAGTTTTGAAAGACAACCCTACGTGTGGCACCCTACTGCACTTTGATTAATTATCTCTGCTATGATCTCGTTTCTCATTGCATGTGGCATTCCACAGCATGCTATGTAAACGCAGAGGCCCACCTGCTGTCTGGATTAGCAAATGGCTTGGTTTTTCCAGTCTGTAGTAAGTGTAACTTAAAAAGCAATTTTGTTTCTCAATTTTGCATATTATTAATATAGAACACATCTGTCTAATTTTAGGGGTTCCAATCATTTTCTTTCTCTGTGAATATGATGCTGAAATATATAAAATACATGTCATAAACATTGATAAATTTTACCTAGAGGAAAGAAATCAAATTTTTTAAAAGATTCTTAAGGAATACCTGTCCGTAACTTATTAAAGTAAATCAATATGCTTAATGCATATTACACGGTCCCCATGAAAACTACCTTAGGTTACAGAACTAAACAGATCAGCATAGATTCTAATTCTATTATAAAGAATAACCATAAACAGTCATGGTTTTGCTGAAAAGCGTTACTTGATAAAAATATTACCTAGGGATAGATTTCAGAAACATGTCTAGGACAATCAGGTAAGCAGCCTCACTGGGCGGGCAATCGTGACAATAAATAATAAGTTCAGTACATAAAAGTTCAGTTTAAACAAATAATATACTCTAAAAAAAGCACAGTGGAATTGTTTATGGCTATTACTTTTTATTGAATTCACAAATCATCGTTGCCTGTCTGAAAGTATGGCACTCCATTAGAAATTACGGGTGTAAAAAACACACACAATTTTGCCTGCCAGGGAAAATGCTAGAGTAACTGGTTACATGTTGAACTTGGACTGGGATGAGGTAGAAGATCAACTGGAAGTTTGTGGGCTTTATCACACACACTGTGTAAGAGGAAATCTAAAGGTTAAATATTTAACTATAGCCATCATCAAGGATAAGCATCCCATAGTTTTAATTCTCAGACAGGTTCATTCTATGGGGTTCTAATGTAGGGGACTGTACACAAGGTTTCTCCAGATTTTTACATACCTGTATCAGTAAAAAGGCAAATCAACACTCATTAAAGCTAACTAACGGGCACTGTGGTGAGCTCTACCGCTTGCCACACAAGTGCTAGAAGAGTCCTGAGTTAGGGCAGTTAAGTGGTATAAATTTTACCTGAAAGTGACTTCTCTGTCAACCGTGTTAAATTCAAAGATTTAAAATTTAAAATAATGTCAAATAAAATCCAAGAAGCCCAATGAATAATTAAAATATTAAAAAGTCCTTTTTTTATGAGCCAGTTATGTGCTTCAAATTTAGAAGAACCTTAAAGGATAACTCGTTTTACTTTTATATTTTTCATAAATCTTCATGATACATAAAATTCAGACATCCAATTTCTAGTATTTTCGGGTTCAACTAAATGTTCTTGCTTAATGTATTGTGGCAAGACACTCCTTGGAGAGACTGTTCTGATCCATTATTAAAGAGACAAAATTCTCAATGACTATCTTACTTGAAAATATTGCTTCAACATAAGTATATTGGTTATAGAACTCTAGTTGCTCAATGCAGAACATTTGGAAAATAAAATTTAAAAATATCTTACTTCCCCTTACTCAAGGATTTCTAATACAATGATTATGAAAAAATACCACTTTTTTCAGTTGGCATTTGTAGTTCCACAAAAATCTTTGATACGGATTTAGATGAAATTTCTATGCATGTTTGTGACTTAAAAGAGTAGTATACTAGAAAGATCAAGTACAAGCAAACCACGTGGAGGTCTCCAAGCTACGACAGCTCGTCTGGTACTAGTCAGACAATGACCTGTCATGTTTACTGCGTACTTTTCATATAGCAGAGCTCAAACACGGATGAAAAGCTGCCATCATAATCAGCACAGTCACTGTAAAATGAATGATGTGCATCTAAATTCTCAGTAGCACTTGTGAATGTAGAAGACTTGGATGAAGCACCTTTAAGATAAATAGTTACACATGTTCATTAACCAAGTCCAAATAAGTCGTCTTTGTGTTGGGTGTCTCAGCAGACGGAAGTTGTTGCGATCTGTGTCAAGTGAACCCTAGAAACAGACCAAACAGTAAACTGTGCCCTGTATTTTAAAATTACAATATTAAGTCTACTTTATATTTTATATGTAAGTATATACATCATAATTTTTAAGTGTCAGTTAAAGTTTGCCTTGGGTTATATGTATTGTGTGTATTTGTTTTAAAATTCTAAAAAAGTTCATTTTTAGTTTGAAAACTTTAATAACTGAAGAACTCATAAAATATATAACAGTGGTTCTTATTCCTGCCAATTCATTCAAAGGATTTGAAGAGCTTTTAAAAAACATAAACATCCATCCTCACTCCCTCTCTCTTTCCTGCCTGCACAGTTCAGTCTAAAGCCACCAGGTTATGGGAAGCAAAGTAAGTATCCATGCTGTGTGAGCGTAAAGGGTGAGAAAGATGAGTTTTATATTAGGAGATTAATCACGTAAGAACATATATTAAGGATAATGGGAGCCAGTTTTCTGTCAGGGAATTACAAATGCAAACAGGAGAAAAACTAGAATGGTTTATAATACCAATAAGCACATAGAAATATAGATATAAATGTATATGTGTATAAATTTACATGCAGGCATACCTTGGAGATATTTTAGGTTTGGTTCGAGGTAACCATAATAAAGAGAATATGGCAATAAAGCAAGTCATGCAAATGCTTTGGTTTCCTAGTCCATATAAAAGTTTTGTTCACATTATACTGTATTTTTTTCAGTGTGCGATATGATTATGTCTAAAAATACAATGTGTATACACACATACCTTACCAAATGTGACACAGAGATACAAAGTGAGCAAATGCTACTGAAAGATGGTGCTGATAGACTTGCTCAATGTAGGGCTGCCACAAACCTTCAATTTGTAAAAAACACAGTATCTCAAAAGTGCAATAAAATTAAGTGCAATAAAATGAGGTGTGCCTATACATGCATCTAGTCCTTGGCATTGTCTACTGAGAAGATATAGTAGGAGCAACATCCCAGTAACAATGAGCACATCTAATACCAATATCTTGGTTTCTAAATACCATTCTTTACTAAAAGGAACCAGAGCTCCTTGAATAAACAGCTGGTTCCAGGAATAGGATAATGGAAAGTACATGTTGAGCCAGGAACACTTTAGTAAGAAAATAATTCAAAGATTGCTGATCATGTCAAAAGAACACAGATGCCAATTTGAAGTGGCAGAAGCCAGCCCAGAGTGGTTTCTGTTAACCACATATGGGACAATTTGAAAATCAAAATAAATAATGATAATAACCAGTATAAACCATTGGGAAAAAAACAGAAAATGAAAATTTGATGAGGAATAGGATATTTACATAGTTCCAACTTTCTCCCTCTCACAAACTACCTATTAATTAGAAAGTGGGAGAGAATGGGGAAGACTTTCATATAATTCCTAATCTGAGCAAGTGAAGTTAACATCACTATCTACGGTTCAAATAAAGATTGCGTGTCACCTGAGAGAAAGTACAAAATGAACCTAAAAACAAGAAAAGGCGAAAAAACACAAAGTGAAAGAAGTTTTACAAAATAATTATCCTGTAATCTTCAGAAGTAGCAAGATAATAAAAGTCAAAAAATGACAAAAACTAGAGACTACAGCCCTGGCAGTGTGGCTCCGTGGACTGAGTGCTGGCCTGCCAAACAAAGCGTTGCTGGTTCAATTCCCATTCAGGGCACATACCTGGGTTGTAGTCCAGGTCCCCAGTAGGGGGCGTGCGAGAGGCAACCACACGTTGATGTTTCCCTCTTTTTCTCCCTCCCTTCCCCCCTCTCTAAAAATAAATACATAAAATCTTTTTTAAAAACCGTGGAAACTACAGAAACATGAAAATTAAATGCAACAAGAGATTCTGTACTGGCTCCTTTTGCCATAAAGGATGTTATTGGACAAATGGCAAAAATTGAATAGGGTCCGAAATTTAGATGGTAACAATGTATTAACATTAACTTCCTGATTTTGGGGGTGGTTATATTTTGGAAATGTGGGAGGATGAAAAAACACTAACAGTTATAAAGCAGAAGTTACAAATACACTCTCTGAAAGATTACTCAAGTAGCAGTATAGAGGTATGGTCTTCAAATACTTTCGTTGATATACCCCAATACTAAAAACATTTAAGTATGCACCTTTTCATAAGTGTGTATACGTAAAGTTATATACTTTTCCTATAGCATGAACATATTGTTCACATTATAAAACAGATTCAGACATAGATATTAAAATGGTATATAACACAGGACTATGTTGATCTAATCAGTCATCTTGTCTACCTCCTGTGATGCAAACACTTCGTTTGGAGGCCTCTAGTGAAGCAAATGGATAAAAGGGGAGATGAGTCCAGTATACCTATTTAGATAGCTTGTAAAATAGAAGGAAATAACAGAATGAGAAAAAAGTGAGGCACTGAATTACGTTGGTAGGAGTAGAGAAAATGAGCTAAGAGCAGACTGGAGAAACACTTAAGGGAGAAAACTCTTACAGGACTCAGGAAGTGATGTTCTGGATGGAACAACGATGGGAAAGGCCTGAAGATGATTCCAGGTATTTGGCTTGGGTGAACTGGTGGAAGTACAGGTGGAACAAATAAGAGATGGGTGAGGTGGAAGAGGAAGAATAAAATACATTGTTTTTCCAGGCATATAGCATTCACTGCCAATAGTATTTTCACAGCATGGTGGAGAGCAAGAAAGACATAATTCATGTTGATAGGAAGCAATGAACTAGCTCCACTGGAAATAAATGTAGTTCACTGTCTGGATAGCTGCTGCCTGAATCACATGTCTTCAAGCATAGCCTATGGGAGAAGGTATGTTTTGTGCAGGTTGGTTCCCAAGTGTTGGTATGTGTGCAGATTTGCATCTCCATGTGTATACATGTAACAGTATATGTGCATCCATGTAGCTGGTCATTTTTCATGGAAACTAAAGTGACTACCTAGGTTTATGAAGTATCGATAAGACAAAGAAAGTCTTATGCCATATTCATGGGTTTGGGTAAAATAAAAATTCATTCTATATACAAACATTGAATCATTATGTCATACACATGAAACTAATATAATGTTATAGTCAATTATATCTCACTTAAAAACAGCCATTCTACTTTTAGGTGTATTGTTATTAAGTTTATTTTATTAGAACTACACTTAGACATATTTTATCTTTCATGTGCTAAAACAAAATTATGTATTTAGATATGATGGGTCTTCATACACTTTTGTGGAATTTCTGTAAAAGTAATAAGCACAATCATTGACATAATGACATAAAGCCCACTGCAAAAAGCCTATTACTTGAAAGACAAAGTCATGTATAAATCTATTATTCTGCTGAGAGGATATACAGCAATATTTTAGAGTTTCCCTCAGTGTGTAAAGTTTGGAGACAATGTTAACAGGTAAACAGTATTTAAAGTACAGTGCATTTTCAAACAAATACTAAACTGTATACCCTCACCTTGTATTATTTAAATTTGAAGCTAAATAAATTATTTCCTATTTGGGAGTAATATTTTTATACTAAAAGTTAACACTTCTTAGACTTAATAATCCTGACCACCACAGAGAAAGGAAGTTAGATATGTGTTTTACGGCCACAACAATTTCACACTCACTTCCCTACACCTCAAGTTATTGGCAACCAATTCACTTCCTTTCTCTGGCAGTAACTACTTCTGCCTCAACTTTTCATGACATTAAAGTACATGAACATGGCAAGTGTACACAGTATTACCTAACAAATAACATTCCACCGAAGCAAAGACAGAAAAATAAAGGACAAATTATATTAACTTGCATTCTGGGTTTCTTTGAGGTCCCAAGATGACACTAATGTTCTAGACTCAGATATTAATAGTCTACTGCTTTTCCAATTGAATGGTTTCTGCAGCAATGCACTGACTTATAAAGCATGGCATTATCTGCCAATGCTTTCTTGTCAGGGCCCAATACTAGCAAACATCTTCAAGAGAAAATGTAAACAGAAATACACTACCTGCTGGTCAGGAATGGAAGTCCTCAAAAGCAGGAAAAATAGAGTTGATATATCACAAATATTCAAGAAAATGAATTGTTTCCTTAACTTTCAGTTTAACTGTTATATTGAACTTAGTTTTTCATTGGAAAAAAGTATAAGCCTATAATAGTCATGTTGGTATGATAAACATACAAATCCATTTTGGTGCTGTTGTTCTTACGGTAAACTATGACATTGCAAAAATCAGATACCACCTTTGGATGAAATTTCAAAATGTTGGTTGATTTTAGCTATTCAATCACTGGTTAAACAGAGTATAGCAAACACAATGCAAGTTTTCTAACAATGTGCCATTCTAATGGATTCCCACTCAGAGTCCCAAGGCTTATTTATTCTCTGGTAGAGAGGAAAAAACAAAACCAAAAAACATCTTACCCTTCTCATGATATACTCCCAAACTACTTGAAATGTGTTTCCTTGCATTTTCAATATTCATTAATAAAATTACTACATAACTTAAAAGCCACTCTTTGCGTTTAATATAACGCTACATATTTATAGTAGTATAGAACCTTTTCAAAAGAATGTCTGCAAAAAAACATAAGAGGCGATAAATCCTTTTTCAAAAATTGCTGTCCTAATTTGCTTATTGAGGGTAGGAGAAAACCATGAACAAAAAATTTACCTAAAATTGTTCTTTATTACAAAGAGTTCCATAGGATAACTATTTAAAATCTATAGTATGCAACTAATTTTTTTATTCAAATACAATTTCTGGATAGCATTTTTAAATTATACAGTAAAACCTTTTGATATTAAATATGCTCCCTCTTAAATATGGATCTTAAGAAAATAAATGGAAAATAATTCTTGATATTATATAGTTTAAAACCTTGGGCAAATGATTTATTATGAAATAAAATGAATACCATGTTCTATTTTAATAATCATTGTACAAGTATTTTAATAAATGTGTTATTTTTAAAAAGCTTTAAATAGTACTTTTTTATATCCAAATGTTCTTCTGCATTTAAAAAAAAAA